>WBMZ01015707.1:0-56526 GCA_013400975.1 Atrichornis clamosus
GGGGCCGGGCAGGGAGCGGGGACCGAGCGACCGCCCCGCACGCCCCGGGGAGCGTCCGGCCCTGCGCCGCCGCGAGTGCTCGGCCGCCCCAGCCGGGTGGGTGTCCCTGGGGTGGGTGGCGGGAGCGGGAGGTGTCCCCAGGGCACGCAGGGAGCCCGGCTGGCTGGCCCCAGGGTGTTCGGCTCAGCCAGCCGGGTGTCCCCAAGGTGCTTGACTAACCCTCGTGCGTAGGTCCTTGTTCCTCTGAGTACTTTGCTCCAGCCAGGTGTCCCTACGGGTGCTCACTGAGCCCAGGCTGGGTGTCCAGGGATGCTCAGCTCATTCCATGGAGTGTCCCCAGGGAGCTCGGCTCGCCCTCCTGGGTCCCCTCCTGCTCCTTGGGGTGCTTTGCTGCCCCAGCCGGAAGCCCCTGGAGTGCTGGTCTAACTGTGGTCCATGCTCCCTCCACTCCTCAGGGTGCTGGGCCATCCCTGCAGGGTGCCCACCCAACCCAGTCAGGAGCCCACACGGTCCCTGGGGTGCTCAGCAGACCACTCTGCACAACCTTAAATTCCCCGGGGTGCCCTGCTCTGCCAGCACTGGCACCCACAGGGTGCTAGGCTTTCCTGGCCAGGTGTCACTGGGCACTGCCTGGGCACGTTTTGGGGCCCTCAAAGTGGGAGACAGCACCGTGCTTCCCGGCATGCGCCCGTGGGAGGGCTGGGCTGCAGTACTGATCTCAGAGGGGCTGAGGTATTCTTGGCTGGCTCCAGGCCAGCAGGACTCTGCTCCCTCTGGTCCAAGCCCACGTCATCCTCTCAGGATGCTTCAGGGCTGAGCTCCTGCCAGGAGCAGGGGACAAGGGACACGGGACATTGTCCTCCCACCCACCACCCCTAAGAGCCCTGTGGAAGAGCCACTGTGTCTGTGCTCAGGGTTGCTGGGCATCCAAAGGGTCAGCGAGAGAAATCGGCTATCAAAGAGTGGGTCAGTGCTCCCAGGGAAACGCGTGGGAAGGAATGCACTTCTGCCTGTGAGGAGAGCACACTGGGATTCCCCTGGCATGGAGTCAGGGCCACTGCCGTGCTCCTGCCAAGCTTCTCCCGGGCCTGGCCAGTCTTAGGCACGGCCCTTACCTCCCTCCCAGCACTCGCCTGGGGGCAAGATGCTCAGCTCGGAGCAGGGAAGGAGCTGGTCCAGCTCTTCACCCAGGTGTCCGCAGGGATTTTGCCCGCAGCTGCTGCATTCGTTGGAAGAAGCCATTTAATAGCAGTCCCTGCCCACGTAGTCATCAGCTTGGCAGCCGGGATGGGGCGAGGAAGAGCAGGAAAAGTGCGGAACTGCGCAGAACGGTGCTGGGGGCGGTTTGCCCTCCTTGGCTGCACCGGCTGGAAACCAGCGCTGGAATGAGCCCAGGGCAAACAGCTCCCAGCGCACAGCCCCGGGAGCCCGGGTCCCACGGCAGCAGGATCCAGCCCCCTGCGGCTGCAAGGGGGAACCCTCGCTGAGATAAACCCTCCTTGTCCCAGCAGAGTGTCCAGGGGCTCAGGCAGCTCCCCACAACCCACTGGCTCCTCCTGGCTCAGAGTCGGTCTCTCCCAGGCTTTGTCTTGCACCGGGTCCAGCCAAGGAAGTAAAACCTTGTGCCTGGAACCAGACGGGGAACATCTCAAGGTGGCCCCCTGCACTTCACTTTTAAGACCATCAGCATGACAAATGCCAAGTGTTCCTGGAACTCTGCTGAAAGCACTCTCTGACCCAGAGCATCACACCTTGGGGACACCAACGGGACAGGAGTACTGCATGACCACCCTCAGTGCTTATGCACCCACAACTTAGCCAGAAGCGGGACCCCATGAAGCTCAGCTCCCCTTTGCCCCTCCCCTGACCCAGCCATCCCCACTCAGGCCCGGAAAGGGAGCACAAAGCCCTTTGCCCCCCTCTGGCAGAAGATGGGTGGGGCTTGGGGTGCCATGTCAGAGCCAAAGGGTGCAGCCCTGGGTTAAGCCCCTGCCAACACAGGCCTGTGAGGACGGGCCAAGGCAGGAGGGGAGAGGAGGGTGCAAAGGACAGGGCAGGAGGGTGTGTTTGCCCTCACCCCACACAGCACATGCACCGGGGAATGTGGAAGCTGTTCAAAGGGAGCAGTCACTCGGCCAGGGACCACCTGTCTCCAAGCCCCAGCTGGAGAGCAGCATCCTTACCAGAACGCCCCAGGCTCTCAGCTCCACAGACAGACCCCCCTGGCAGGAGTAAGCACGCAGCAATGCAGCAGAACCAGGAAGCACCTGCTGTGTGGGGGCACTCCGGCTGGGAGCCTCTGCAGCCATCTAACGAACTGCTGGGACAAAAGGACATTTCCCCAGCCCTCCTGGCAGCCAGCTGCTCCTTCCAAAGCTGCTGCTGCTTGCTTCACTGGGGAACACAGGAGCCCAGAGGTGCAGCTATGCTCTGGAATGGCTGGAGAAATGACTATTCCCTCTCTCCGTACCCTGGCTCAGTGTGTGTCCCAGTGCAGAGCGACCAGCAGGGACCCAGCTCCAGGCAGGGCAGGGGGGCAGTGAGGGGCCTGCAGGAGTGCAGGGCACAGGGCTGAGGGTGTGTGCACATTTCTGTATTCCTCCTCCTCCCCTCCTGCTCCCGCCAGGTCAGCAGCAGCTGCTGCAGAGAAGAGCCCCAGCGCCAGGGTAGTGAAAAAACAGGCTTTTATTCTTCATGTGCTGCTCAGAGTCACAGCTTGGAGACACTCTCTTGCCAAAGTTATTATGAAACAAATCAAGTCCCAGACTCAGACCTCGCTCTTCCCCACCCCCAAGAGAGTCAACATTGTACAAAACTCTATTTACAGGGAAAACAGAAATGGCGAGTCCAAAAAACCCCCTTGCAATTCAGAAGAAAACGTTCAAGACAAATGTGACAGTTACACCCTCCACACAGGCTGGTTTCCCATCAGCTGCTCCCTGGGCTAGTGGAAGCCCAGAGCAGCTCACCACTGGCTACTGAGAGCAGCCTGGTTATCCTGAATCGTGACACAGCTCTTTCCTTTCCTAAAACTCCGGGAAATCACAAACCCCACTTGACCCAACAAAGACTCAGCTCAATCTGTCCTACAGGACTTTCAGCAAGACACTCCAAGACTCCTCTCTGTGAAAGGAGGGACAAGGAGATGGGGCTGAGGGTCAGCTGGTGTCCTGCCTTGGGCACTTCCCAAGACAGAAGTGCTCTGGCCAGAAGCTGAAATGCCAGGGGCCTTCACATAGGCAGTGGGATGGGTTGGGAGACCTAATAGATGATACTGTATTTACTGGAGTCATACTACTTTGAAACATAAACCAAGAGGACCAAACCAGTATTTGAAAAGGGGGGAAAAAATGCACACATTCCTCCTCCCAATGGTGCCTGGAAGAGCATCCAGAGGAGCCGTGAGCCGTCGTGCCCGTGCCAGCTGCCGCTCAGAAAGCGTAGCGTGTGCGGATGTCTTCCAGCTTCTTGGACACCTCGGGTGGGGTCCGGTCCAGCTCCTCGGCCACATTCTTCTGTTTGTTAGGCTCCATGGAGTTGAACTGCTCACACAGGTCCCCATCAATCACGTTCTGGAGGGGCAAGGAGGAGAGCACTGAATCGACACCACACAGAGGCACTGAACCCTGCCTAAATGGGGAAAAATGGCCACAAACAGTTTGTTCCCAGGAGTTTCTTAATCCCGTCCTGGAAACAAGACCATGCACAGTGACCTCATCTGCTGAATAGCAGCAGTTAGCATCACATTAATTACTGGCCAGCTTGATTAACGAAAGAGAAACCCAAAAGGCCTGGGTGCAGCTGAAGAATCACACAAGGGAAAGGAAGAAAGATCCGCTTGGGTCTGAGCCCTGTGCTAGAAGGCTGGGGGAGGCTGTGAGCGATGACAAAGGCAGCTTCAGTCAGACGGGAGCTATCTTTGAGGTTATGTATGCTGCAAGTCAGCCTCAAGCTCCTCGAGAACACCACCCTCTGCACCTGGAGAGCTTTGGCTGCTGGGACAGTGCTCTGATTGACTCTACCCACATTACTCTGGTAGTAGCTATCACATTGTTACCCTGGTCCAGTACTCTGGATCCTTCCGGTCATGGCATTCAGCAGTTCACAGTTTCTAACAGTTCCTCAAAAGCAAAAATAGGCAGGAACAGCTGTTTATTAGGAGATTTCCCTTTCCAATGGTGGTGGAAAAAACGTAACCCGGGGCAGCACTAAGTTGACCCAGCCACACCAACAGCTACGTAATGCTGCTTCTCCTGGTGGAAAATGGAGATGCTGTGTAAGTGGAGAAGTGCAGCTACAGCACCTCTGGGCTTTGGTCTTAGGACCAAACCTCAGGAGGCTCATTACAGGAGTTAAGAAACCAAAACAGACACGTATTAAGAGTGAAGTACTGTTCTCCTTACAGAGTGCTGCTCAATAGTCAACGGCCACAGGCACTACACAAGCCATTACTGATACTGCCCCAGTCCTCCCCCTGAACAGCAACCTTGCCTTGTTCAAGACAGTAACTTTGCCTTGCTTCCGCCAGCCTCAAGGCAGCTCTGTGCCCCAGAGTAACTCTCTGCACGCCCATCCCACAGCTCAGCTGGTCCCACACACTCAGGCCTACCTTCACCGGGAAGTAGTAGGAGCGGAAACTGAGATGGTCTCGTCCACAGAGAGGAGGGTGCTCAGACCGTAAGTGCATTTCCACATGCTGGAAGAAGTCATGATCCTGGGGAAATTAAGGATTGGTAAGAGAACAGTTTGGTACACATCAGTACTGCTGGCAAGGTAAGACAGCACCCTCAGAAGGTGCACCTGTGCTGGCTGAACCACTGCCACTACATGGCCATTCGGATGAGATGGTCCTTAAACAACCCTTCCAACCCAAACCATTCTGTGGTTCTGTGATCACCAGGTTCTGCAGGAGCAGCCCTGCACAAAGCAGCCAAGGCACAACTACTCACTCACCACTTCCACCTGGGAAGCACTCACAGCAGAGCCACTTTGGTCAGGATCAGCCTCCCAGGAACTGAGGCACAGAGCAGCTGTGCAGCATGGAGCTGCAGCTCCTAGATGGAATGTCTTGGCATCCACTGCTCCAGGAGGCCAAAGCAAACGCAGAACAGAGTACCATCTTCAGGACTTGAAACATCACTGCCTGATCAGTAGTTTACAGGCTACACAAAGCATGCCAAAGGACTCCTCCTCAGACACTGAACCACCCAAGAGCTCCTCGAAAGCACAAACAGATTGAGAACAGCAGTGCAAGAAGGAAAACTCTCTACTAAACTGGTTTATAGAACCAACGCAGGAGTCAGCAAACTCCTTCTCTTACTTTTTGCATCTCAGCCACAGGTTCTCCTGCAGCCCAGGTTTTCAGGCACTGTGGAGCCCTTGAGTTACCCTCAGGGGATGCAGCACATTAATCTACTGTCTGGAGATGACTGCACAAAAAGCACAAGACTGCAGCCTGATGCCTGGGCTTGCTTACCTCATGGGAAGTAAAAGGGACCAAGATTCCTATCCCTCCCGATAAGGTCGTATAGACAAGAGATTCAGAGCCTCCTGGGATCAGCGTGGTCTTCTGCAAGGAAAGCACTGTCTCTCCTACGTGATAATTCATAATCACTTCAGCCTGAAAGGAAAGCACAGAAGCATGTTTTTTCTTTAGCTTATACAAAAGCATCAAAGGGCTTGAGAGAGGAAAGCAGAATAAATTCAGCCAACTGCTAGTTCTGAAATGTCTTCCTAGAGAGGAAGTGCCTTCCACCTGTGACCAGATGGCAAAACTCAGCTGGACAAACGGATGCAAGTAATGAGAGAAAGCAGCAAAAGAAAATGAGCTGCTTCCATCAAACACCACCAAACAGGCTTCAGCTCTGATTTCAGAAATTTGGCTTACAGTAACAGTAAAAGAGAACACCCACAGCACAGCAGATTGTGTAGGAGCAGAACTGCCAATACGTCTCCTGGACAACACTGCAAAGGCCTTCACAGAAAAGCTGCACTTTCTTTTCCCACAATAATATGTGCTTCCCACAAAGTACTACCTTCTGTGATGCTCCATTAAGCAGGCCCCTGTCCCAGAGAGCTTTGTTGCCTGTGGGATCCTCATCTACCTCATCATTGGTGTTGGGAGGCAATCTCACCTGCATTGAAAGAGGAAGGAAGAATCAACAAGCTGCAGAGAAGTAGCACATTATCTCTGGAGAATCCTCGTGCTTTCTGAAATGCTGCTTTTGTGGACTCTGCAAGAATCACTTTACACTTACAGCAAAACCATCCAGATGCCCCTCCAATACAGCCTTTACAGTTGTATGACAACTGTGGTGTCAAGACCAATAGCCCATCACTCAGAAACATGGGCAGGCCCTCACGACCAGCCTCTGCTGGACCTGGTACTTGCATATCACCCTAGGAGGTACGGTCAAACTGATCTGAAGGTGGTTTCCACTCAGGAAGCAGTTTGATGGATGTGGGGCAGAAAAACTGAAGAGAACTGATTTGTGTGTGTTGGCCAAATCCTGCAGGCGCAGCATCTGACACTTGCTGAACTCTGCACTCCAAAGCACCCGAGCACGCTTCAGAAAGAGATCAAAGCTCTGCCAGAAAGACCATCTATTCTTTCCTCCTCCCTTGCTGAAATCCAGCCAAGCAGGGAAGTGTCAGCACTGACAAAGCCAACTTTGTAGAGGAAGTGACAGAGAAAGCTAAATGCCAGAGATGAAGTTTAGTCAGAAAAAGTAAGAGTGATAACCCTGACTCAAGTTCTCATGGGCCCTTTCACAGTCACAAGCTTCAAGACTTATTCACAGTAAGTTTTGAAGCATATAAACACAAATTACTGGATAGTTCAGAAATATGTTTATGATCTACTGATGCTTTAACTTATTTGCTTCATTTAACAAACCGATAAACTGCAGCCCACTATGATGACAGAGAGTTACCCTATAAAAACAAGTCAATGGTACAGGGCGTTGTCTCCAGCTAAGGACAGATTCTCATTCTTTTAAGATAAATCATAGATGTTTTAAGGGAAAAACATGTCCAAAAAGCCCCAACTTCAGCAAGGCACACTCACCACACAGATGTTGCCAAACTTGTCTGCTCCAGCCACAGTGTCGTAATCCAGGAGCGTTGCTGTAGTGACCCACCGGGGATAAGTGTCATCAGCAAAGATAATGAGCTGGTTCTCGTTCCTTTTGTAACGCACCCAGATGAAACTCTCCTGAACGTCTGAAACAATCACTCTGTGCCCAATGGTTTGGATCCCACAGATGTAGTTGGCAATGTGCTTTTGAGAGAGAAAGGACAAAACCTGAGTGCTTCAAACAGGGAAACCCATTAACTCTACCCTACTCCAAAACTGAAACACTATTTCCCCCATCAACTACAGCTCACTCCCCACTTCCCATAATCTTCTCCTAAACTACCTCTCATTTCTGCCATACTACAGTCCCCCTCTAAATACACCATCAATACAGTGCAACCTAATGCACCACGTGGCATTCACAGCCTGCTCTGTACAAATAATGACCAGAGAACAAACTCTGCTGGTGGCCTATGACTGGAGATGCCAGGGCATCCCTGCAAGCAGGCATTGATTCCATGTCCCCTCACAATGTGGTCATGGAAGGCCCAAGGAGGAAAGCTTCAATTCTTCATGTGAGTCATGTTTTAGAAAAAAAACCCCAACTAACAAAACCACACAACACAAGAAAAATGTTCCCCTACAAATTCCCAGTCTGTCTGTGAGCTTGCTGGAGTTCCTTTTGTGCAGTAATGAGCTACTGGCACAGGTTCTGCAGCCTGCACGAGAGAGGGAGGAGCAGGCAATTAAGAGTTAGAAATCATGCTCTGCAATTTCTTTTCCTGAAGTACCAGAGGTGCTCAGCAAGAAGGACCATCTACTTCAGGAAGAAAATCCCCTTTTCAACATTCTGGGGATCTGACGAGGTGCTCAAATGCACCCTCCAACTTCTGTCCCCCCCCTGCTCATCATCCAAACTCAGGATACATTTCCAGCAATTGTTTTATATCTGGGTAGAATCTCTCACATTTGCAGCAGGTAGCCAAAGGAACAGTCTGTACAGACTCCTGCACACAGCCAGTAACAGCCTGCACTGAGCTGGGACAAAAAAGCAACTTGCAACACTTCTGTCAGAACGGTGACAGGAAAATGGTGTGTGCATGGGGTGCAGAGGGGCAGCGCAACAGCCCAGTCTAGTCCAGCACTACTCTGGATGGATGCAGCCAGCCAGGCAAACACACAGCTCTGATGACCAAGTAAAGAGACACACCTGGGTTGGAGTAACAGCTAAACCCCTTGTTTCACTCCTGCTGCAAAGCATCACTCAGTCCAAATTGACAGCTCTGGTCACGAACAGAAGACAGTACCTTATTCTCACACTTCCGAAGCAGTTTCTTCTTGCCCAGGTCATATACACGCAGCAGCTTTCCAACTCCAATTAAGACTCGGCCTTGGAATGGAGCAATGGCTGCAGGGACCTCCTCCACAGGGGTCTAGAGAGGGAAGAGGAAGACTGTGAGATCCTCATTATCAGAGCTAACCTTACCTGAATCTGTTCTGAAGCTTGATGTAATGGTATGGTTGAAGTTCACTGGCCTGTACCAAGGCTTTCAATGCAAAAAGCTAACCACAGCCTTTTTGTACAGGAGAGGCAAAGTGTCAGTCCTTTGCAGGCCTTTTGACAGCAGCAGATGCCACATATGGAGCTAACACAGCCCTGGGTACTCACACACAACACACTGCTGGCAGTGCACCTTAACTGAAGCACACGACTGCTGTAAGAACCCCACAGTGGGCAGGCAGCAAAAGACAAGGGTTGGTTGACTTAGTTCTTAGTTTTTGTTTACACCCAACAGAAAAACTTCAGACTTTGCCTAAACCTACCCAGAGTGTCTATTTTTAAAACAAGGCATGAATGTAGTTCAGCCATCTGCCACAGACACCCTGACACTGCCACCAAAGAAATTGTTAAACCTGAAAAACTACAGTGTGCTCACAATTTCAGTAACTCAGACAGGGCTGAAAATCTCCCACCACCAACCAATCCAAAGTGATCAGCCACAGCAGAGAAGGAGAACATGTAGAGAGCTTCCAGTTACAGCATTCCTAGCTTGGCTGCACTGGCTAACAGAAGTTTATTTCACAACATCAGCTCTGTCAACTTTCCAGTGGGTGTTCAGTGGCACCAGAAAAGGCCCTGGTCCAGGACAGAACCCACTCACTGCATCAGGACTGTAGGAAGTGAGTAAGCCACAACATTCCTTTCCATGTGCTCATCTGCTCAAATCTCAGCCGTGCTGGAAGCATGCGGGAAGAACAGTATTTTTTCTGCTGAAACCTTTGCTAAAGCCCCTGAGACCCATCAAACAAGATGGTCACTAATCATTTCTACACACAATCAAACAGCATCCAAGGAAGATGACAGCTCACACCAGCTGCACATGGTCAGTCAAGGACTGATAGTCTTAGGACCAGGGCTCAAGTGACCCAAGTATGAATTTGCTCTGTAAACAAGTGCTCAAGCAGCTCTCTGAGCTCATATTCCAAAAAGCAAACAGGGCCATTTCCCTCCCCTCCCTAACAGGGGCATGACAAACACTGCTCCTTTCCAATTTACCCGATTAGATGGGTAAGACTGGGACTCTTGGAAGACCTGTGTTCAATCCTCAGCTCTGCAAAAGATGTATCAAATGCTTTTGCAGGAGGCAGCTTATTTTCTCCAAGACTGCTTCCAGTGTACAACACCAGCATGATGATCTTGCCCAGGATTCACCACGTACTGCAATATTACTGCAGCATTCAGTCAAGTAACAGCTACTCCAACACCCGGCCTGGAAATGACACCATCAGTCCCCTCACCTTGTGCAGAAACTCCAGCTTCTCCCCACTATTCACCAGCTTGTACGTGTAGACAAACCCCCCGGCAACGGAGCGTGGGTTCAGAATCAGGTCCTTGGCGACTCCCACCAGCACGTACCACTCCTCTCCAGTGTTGGAGAACCGGCACACAGCCACGCTGGAACACAGGACACACCAGGAGATCAGTGTGATCATGACACTAAGGTTGCACACCCAGGCTGGATTCCCTGACAGCACAACCCGCACCTGCCCAGCAGAGATTTGAGAGTCCAACCTTTTAACACTGACATCTCTTAAGAGGTCATTTTTCATCCTTGTAGAAACGTTTAATGTAGATTTGTTCATTCTTCCACACGCTCCATATGTGTTCCAGATGCCCAAAGTGTTACTTTTACACTTTCACAGGCTGGACACTGCCTAGCGATGTGCAAAACTCCCCTAGAAGTTGTTTTGCAAAGGCTGTTCCAATCTGGACATGCACAAATAACTTTCCTCATCTTCCAGTGTTATTTCCTGCTCAGTAAATAGCTCAAGCAGGTTGGAAATGGCAGGTCAAGCTTCTGGAGAAGCATGACCTAACTCCACCTGCTGAGGCACTTGCTATTCTTCATGGTTGTTGTGGTGGTTTTCCCCTCCAGTCCTCCAACACTTCCCTTTCCATTTAATCTATCCTCAGTTTATCTGGATGAGAAGGGGAAGCGAGAGGTAACAGCACATTCTCTTCTTCCTAGCTCTCTTATCTATCATTTACATCCCTGTGTTGTTGTTTAAGCACTGGGTTCCAGCAATCACATTTGGAGCACCACCAGCTTTTAATGCCACATGTGGACAAGATCAGGGTGGGAAGGGAAGGAAAAGCAAAACAAAAGCTTAAACCATGTGGCAATCACTTCTGGAATTTCATGCCAGTCTCTTGATAATATGCTGCATCTGGATTTCAGCTCAGTAACAGATAAGCAAAAGGAAAAAAACCTACAAAACTCATCACATGCAGAGACTCTTGTTGCATTTGGCAATGCTTCTTACCTGAAAGCAGCTTCGTTCTGCTCCAGCTGGACCAGATCTAATGTATTTCCCTGGATGGGGTTCATCACCCTGATAACAGAGGCCCACTGACCATTCCCTGCCTTGGGAGCACCGAAGATGGACTCAGGAAGATTCTCATTCAGAAAGGCTGCAGCCATCTCTGCAGCCAGCTCCCTCTCATCCTCACCCGCAGCCTCCACCATTTCCTACAGCACATTGAAGGATAGGAGAAAAGAACTGCTCAGTGATTTCCTTTCCCAGCATGCTGATGCTCTGCACAGAATACAACCTCCCTGTTTTGCCTAAGCCCAGGTATTCCAGGGCAAGGTGACAGACATAACAGCCATTAAGTCCCAAAGCTTTCACCCACCCTGAGCTTATTCCCCATGGAGCCTCTTCAGCTCAGAGCATGGCTGTGTCAGCTCTGCCCTGCCCAAGGGAGAGTTGTCTGGGAAGCTGTTTCTCCAAATCAACAACTCTGGAAACAACACTGAGAAGGAAATAAACAACCCACTGAAATGCAAACATCCTCAACTAGTCACAGGAATCCCAGAGAGTGGTGTTACACAAGCATGATTGTACTCCACTAGTTGGTTCTTAAAACATGCCCTAACAAGATGCGAAGGAAGGAGCACTGGGAAGTGGTGCATTCTGCTGAAATTTGTGTTTCAAGGCAAATCTCCACTCTCCCTTCAGCCCCTGCATTCACACAGGGCACAAAAATCTTGCAGGCAATGGCAGCTGGGAACTCATGAGCAGGGAGAACTTCCAGCTGCAGAAGTCCCCTCCAGGGAACAGATGTGTGTACCTGCCCCCCACCCCAATTACCTCAGCCATTTGCTGCTTCCTCTGCGCCTTGGTGGCCTCAGTGTAAGCATTGTGGTCTGTCTCAATGATGATCAGGTTGTTGCTTTCAGGGTGAATAACAAATTTTCGGGGTGTGTACTGCAATGGGAAGGCAACCTGGTTGAAAACTGCTCCCAGCTTCTCCAGTGCCAAGATCCTGGGGAACAAAGATGCAACATGTTTTGAACAGGGTCTAAAAACAGCTGTCCAAGAGAACAAAACTGGAGTTGAACTTTTTGTCTGTGAAACTGGCTAGTGCTGGAGAAAAGCAGCACCTCTCTCGGGCCAGACAGCAACTAGCAAACAGCTCCAGAGAGCATTGCAAAACAAGCATCCTGAACAGGAACCCACGCTGTGGGACAGGTGTGTGCTGCAGCACGAGATTTTTGAGGACTCTCACTGTCCCAGAGTGCATTCTGAGTGGTGCTGAAGCAAGTCTATCCTGAGAGGAACAAAGAGCACATGGAAGAAGGAAAGTGCACATTTGGGGAACACATCATCTGAATCTAAATGTGACACTGACTTTGACACGTAATCAAATGCTCCTCAGAGGCACTTTAGTTAAAGAGTATGAAAAACGCAATGCCAGCTCTTTCTTCCTGTGACTTGCCAGCTGAAATGCCAGTTCTTCTGGCATTTGGTGTCTAAAAACCACAAGTCTTTCCAGAAAGAATGACTCCTTTAAACGCAGTGAATGCTGTAATATTTCAATGAGGACAGATATGAAAAAAGTGCCTGTTCAAGTGCATACAGCACAGTGTCTGAATTTGTGGTCCATTATTTTCATTTATCTTTTTAGTATCTCAGCTGAACTTTAAAAAAGGCAACAAACACATCCCTGTCATGCCTCTGGTTTCTTAGATCATGTGGTCTATTTCCTGCAAAGCAGCTAATTCAGATCACAAACCACAAGATCTTAATACATAATAGGTTCACATTTATTAAAAGCTTCCCTCTTTAAGGATCAGAGAATTTAAGAATAACTTGAATTACACTTATTATTTAAAAATCTAGGAAATACGAATCTGAGAAGCACACCCCATTTCTCTCTGATAGCATAACTATCCTTAAATTGTCTGTTTTCTGAAACCCATCCAAGTGTTTCTATCAAATCATTATCCACAATCAAAAGGTCTTTTTGAAGTTAAGTCAGGTCGCTTTACCTCTATTCCTTTTGAATGGCTGGCGGAATTCACCACCGCTCCACCTGCTGGGCATTCCAGCTCGGAAGTGTTTGTGCTTCCCCATTGGTGCTTACCTCAATGTGTTTGTGGAGATGGCCACAATGCCCTCAGGGCACTGCTCAGAAGCAAAACCAGATGCAAACTCCAGTGTCTCATAAGACAGGGGAGTCAGGTGGAAGCGTGATTGATAGGAATAACTAAGCCAGGAACGGCTTGACATGGCCAGGACCTAAGAAAGACAAGCAGCAAACTTATCAGGTCTGGGAACAGAGGCAAGCTCACTCTATGCAACAGGAACAGATGTACAATGCCAAAATCTTACCCACTACAATAACTGAACTCTTGTGGGTGGACCCCACCCAACTCAGAGCACACTTGACGAGACACTCTGCTTTTAGTTTGATCTGGAAATTGCACATGGCACGAAGAGGAGCTTTAAGGCAATAACAGGACAACAAATACTCAAATGGAGGTGCAGTAAAATTATTAGCTGTAAAAGCCCAAATCAACAATACTGTCATATCTTTTTTTTTTAATAGTTTGCTCTAATGGGAACAGGTCTTTTAAAATAAATGCTTTAAAAAATAACTACTTCAACACAATCCAAATGCTGTAGCACTCTTAGTGAAATTTACTGAAAATCATCATTAGCCTATTTTCAATCAGATTAAGGGAAACAAAGGAAGCAGATCAACCTCCAAACTCTTCAGCTTTATACATTTGGTTAAATTAATTTTGGTGTAACCTTACTTTCTGCATGAGTGACAACAGCTGATCTCAAAGTAGAAAAGCATTTAGTTGTTCTACAGGTATTCTCTGCTGCAAAGCTCCTCATCTCTAAGTTATAGCTGGCAGGAGCAATTTGAAGAGATTCATCCAGCGTACCTTAACACTACAGCAGAGCTCAAATTCCCAGATCCAGCCCTCTATGCTGATCGGCAATATTTCTCAACTCTGAAGGTGTCATCCAAAAATGAGTCAAGCAGGGGGTGGCTGATTTCCCCAGTGCCACATCAGAAGAGCTGGAAATGGCACTTCTGATGAAACAAATTCTTCCTTCTGTGCCAAATCATGCAAATATTTTCCTTGAACCATGTACGGCAGCTGTCCAGCCCCTGGCTGAACTATTCCCAACATGAAAGAACACAACCATTCACTACATAAAGCATTCAAGGGTAAGTTTTCTGCACAGGGCTCTCTCCGTCTCTCTGTACACTAAAGCAGGCAAGATGTGTCTCTAAGCCCAAGAATCTGCTCAAAGCTCTCCAAAAACGCTGTCAACAGAGCCTATGGGTCAGATGAGTCCTAGTTCAGAGAAGGCAGCGCAGCACTACACAGTAGTAAGGGGAATAAGAACAAGGCTGTTTGTGAAAGAACAAGCTGCGAGCCAGGCAGCGCCATAATGAAGTCATTCTACTTCCCACCCTTACCCAGAGGGTCCTGCTGTGCTGCAGGGATGCTTCCCCACCCTGCCCACCCATACCAAAACCCAGGATGGAGTGCCTGGGGCCTGGATCTGCACCCCTCCAAGAGCTCGCCTCCCTTACCGCCTCTTGGCCTTGCATTCGGACGCGGAAGAGTTTGACAGGCCGCGAGCCAAGGTATCTGGTCCTGGTGTCAGAGAGATCGCCAGTGACAGGATCCAGGACAGTTCGCAGCAGCACACCGTTCTTGGCAGAAGCAAAACAAAACATTAGATCCAGACAGAAGGTAAGAAATAACTAACTACAGCCATAATTCAAAACAACTGAGAAAGGCAATTTCTGAAGAATTAGCTGTTTGTTTTCCTAGCTGTCAGTACAACTCTCCCCTACAGCCACACTCTTAACAGTAAAAATTACACAGTCCTACAGGGCAGAAAGAACCCCCTTCAAAATAAAAAACAGACCAAGGACTTTAGTATAATCACATAAAAACTTGAGGGTGGATTCCCGATCCCCATCCCTCTTGGTACGAAGGATTTACTCAAAAACTCATGCTACTTAAAAAGAATTCTGACATCAAACTTGAGGCATGTGAAAGAACCTCAACTGTGCTGATTATTTTTACCACGTCAAGTTGTCAAAACAACATTTTTTGGTCGAAGATCACAGAGTCAGTACTGGATGTAACAAAAAGATGTGTAACAGCAGAGTTTTAGAGCAGAACCTTGCTTGGGGGCAGTTACTTGTTTGATACTCTGCCCTACAGGAAGTTTTTAAAGAGCTGCTCAACATTTCACCCAGAAGTATTTCTTAAAATATGCTGTCTTTCTTGAAGGGGAGAAGCACAGTCTGTCCTACATGAAATCTAGGACAATATGCTGTCTTTTGTCTAGTCTTCAGTCTAGGAATGCATGGGGAAACTCACATTTCTACTAAGTCACACAGTGAATTCCCCAGTCATGGTTGTTAAGCACATTGTAACAGAGGGAACAGCCAGGCTTTGTGCTGCACTGCGATGACAGAGCTATTTCAACAATCCACCTTCCAAGCAAAAGCTCCTCAAGACACACCTGTCAGAAACAGGCAGGAACTCCTCACCTGCAGTCCAATGTTCAGGTACAGAAAGCCAATGGAGCCCCTTTCCCCCAGCTCATCCTGCTTCTCTGTGCCACCCATCTCCACGATGCACAGCGACTCGGGCTGTGCAGGCAGTGCCTGCATGCTCAGGGGTTGCAAACAATCCTGAGGGAGACAGGAGAGAGGGACCACGCCAGTCAGCAAGGCCTGGTATGGCAGCCTGGGATTCAAGCTCCATCTAAGGAGCTTAAAGATGCCCTTTTAAATGTCCATAAAGAAGCACCCAACACAGAAAAAAGTAAATCACAATAGACGCTAGCTGTATGGATTTCGGCAAGCAGGAGTGGTAGCAGCCTGGGCTTTAGAGAAAATAAACTGGATCCTTCCAAACTGTTCTAGCACAGTTTGCAGCTATTTAGCATGGAATGACCTGAACAAAATTTAGGTTACTGTAACCACCTCTGTACACCTCATTTGTTGTGGGTAGAGGAATTATAAGGTTGGTTTGCTGCCGATTTGCTTGCAGAATGTGTCTGCTTTTACAGACAGGGAGATGGAGGGGGAAATCCAACAGAAAAACCCACCCAAAACAAAACAAAAAAAGAAAATGCTTTTGTGACTCATCAGCTGAACCTCCAGAGGCATGGGTGAGTCTAGATAAAACTGGGTATCTGTTATAGGGAAGGATCAAGGGCCATGTTTCCTCCCAACCACCAGAGAAAAGCTACACAAGCTCTTCATTCCTGGTCATCACCTGAACACGGAAAGACAGTTTGGATGGACAGAGCCCACCTCTGGAATATCCTTTTGAACATTTCAAACCAACAGAAGAGGCAGAAATAGCACAGCTACTCACTGAAGGGTCAAGTGAAATAATTCTGACAGTGTTGTCCACCAGTCCAACAGCAAGGAACCGGGAGCGCTGCTCCCCAGGGGGAACATTGGCCAGGCTCATGCAAACGACGTCGGCCGACATCTCCTTTCTCTCCGTGTACTCATTCAGCTGTCCTGACTGAGAAAGAAAAATATATGACTTATTAATTAGACACCTTGCTTTTAACATAATGCTTTGGCTTTGTTAACAATATAACAATTTTAAAATAATTTATTCACAGCCTTATTTCAGCTACAATTGGAAGAACCAGAAGAGCAAGAGTATAAGTACACAATATGCAGCCTCAGTTATGAGCTTCAGAGACTTTAATTAGCCATTAAATAATATCAGATAGACACAGTCCAGATATGCAGGGCTTTGATACATCCATTCTAGAAAAATGCTGAATCGTTTTCTGCAGGTCTGATCAAGGATCAATCCCTGGCATGTCCCGTACTCTGCCTCACTCTTCCAAACTCATTCACAACATTTAACACACATACCGGATCCATCTCAAAGTAAACCAGTTCTCCTCCAGTCAGTGCTATCACTACTTGTCTTTGGTTCACAGCACATTTTACAATGGTTTTCTTCCCTGGTGTCTTCCATTCATTTACTCTCTTATCTGCTCGGATGTGTCGGATCCCATCTGGATAAACCTGAAGGAGAAAAAATGGTCACATCAATTCTGTATTTACCATCCTTTCACAACTCCCATTTCACTGGTGGTTCTGACTCAGCAGAAGCCAAAGGCAAGCACTACTCCTGGCAGCAGCGATCCATCAGCTATGCACCAGGACGAACCAGCAGGAGATACTTGCCAGTTGGAAGTACTTTAGACCACAGCAAGGAACTACTGAAGAAGAGGAGGACCATGTTCAACTGGTCCAGTTTCACTTAGCAAGACATAAAAAAGGAAAGGCTGAATAAGCGTCATTCTCTGCCAATCCACATCTTTAGACATATGTTGCACTACTGTAGAAATCACATCTCTGCAGCGAGCAGAGTGGCAGATGTAAGTACGCGTGTCAGAAGCAGCTTTCCATTACCTGTACCAAAGCATCATCACCAAGAAGAGAGCAGGACAAGGTGGGTGTAGTACCCAGGAACCCAGAGTCAGTCACTTCTTCTACAGTCTCTCCAATAGACAGCACCAGTGTGGCATTTACGAAAGACACAATAATGTAGGCATCAAATTCATCTGGTCAAGGGAGACAGGGAAAAAAAAAAAAAAGAGTGCTGATTTAATAAATGCAAGGCTTCCCAACACAATCAGCAGTCTGACAAATGCTTAGCAGTTACTCTTCAGCAGAATTCCTGTGATAATTACAGCTGCTGACAGTGTTGCACAAGTTCGCTCTAGGACACACTGTCCAAAAGCCAGCCACTGCCAGACTCCAAACAATGCAAGACCGAGCCAGGGATCAAACCATGGTCCAGATCCAGAGTCAATTCACAATACTCTGGATTCTGGCAAGCAAGATTCTTGTCTACTTTTTTTGAAGACCGTACAAGGTCTAGAAGCCTTTAAGACAGTTGTCCCACCTCAGACAAGGAGCTGAATCCAGATTTAACACCCAATGAAGTTAAATGAAATACTCTACTCCAAAAATCTGAATATATGGAACCTATCTGAAGAAACCACACCAAGGATGCCGCACACAGGAGGTTGCAGGACGACAATCTCTATCTAGTAGCCACACAATAAAAGGCTGCAGAGAACAATTAGGGTGCATTGCAGCAGATTTCAGGGTTAAACCTGCTCTACCCTCCACCAGAAGCTCAACTGGCTTCCATTCACACTGACAGTCTCCTGGGATGAGAAACAATTACATTTTTAAAACAGAGCAAACATTGACCTTTACTTCTACTAGGATAAATGGCAGTATTGCAACTATTATCTCCCGTACTGGCTTCTCCCAAAGGGGACAGCTCGGCAGACCCCTGTAGCTTGGACATGGAAGAGCTATGCTAATCAAAATAATCTTAAGAGCTCATTTGGAAATAGGGAAACTTTGTGGGAAATGAGGGTAGTAGGACTGGGTGAAGGGAATGTCCCAGTTTACTGCTATCTGTTTTCATTCTGCAGAAAGCAATAAGCCTGAAGAGGGGAAGAGGACAATCTCATTAAAATGGAATAACAAAAGCAACAGAAACAATGAAGTCTATTGGGAAATGGAGCCAGGAGCCTTGGAAGAGAAATAAGACTGCCTCAGAGAAGTGACTCCACTTCTGCTGCTGTTGTCATGCAAGTGCTATTTCTTAAAGAGAAAATTCTTCATTTTAACCCAACTCAACCCGAAGTTCAGAGCTGGGCACCACAACACATCTAGTGGAGATGAGGGTGCAAGAGAGCTGTCACAGTTTCTGCCCTTGAGTGGAGATTCTCCATAATTTTCAAATGCGGGAGACATGGAGAAGTGTCTAATGACTCTAATAGAGAAAGAAAATAGAGAACTCTCACTGGGATAAAAATAGGATGCCAGAAAATACAATGCAGCAGCTTAAAGAACCTGAACTGAGTTAACCAAAACAAATGCTTCAAGAACTAATCCTTTTCTTATCCACCCTGTTTAGAGGGAAGCATTGCCAAACCTGCTGTGTCACGTTTATAACAAAAAGTTCTTACATACAGTTGAAAATATGCAAGTGAAAAATTAAAAAAACCCCATCATTCTTCTCTCTGACATCTGGTATACAGACCACAGCTCTGATCAAACTGAAGAGCTCTGTGTAACTAAAGCAATTCCAACAGTGGTCTGTGGCATGAATTCAGTTACTACTCTATTAAGTGGTCACAGCCTATAACCTCCAACAGCTCTGAAACCCCACAAACAGGAACAGGTCCACTTGGGGGAATGAGAAAACAAAAACTGAACCTGCACACAGAACCTGATAACTACTCGAACACTTGGCTTAACAGGAAAATTCCTCCAACATTAACAGCAGATGGTCAGAGTTCAACAAGACATACACACACTGCTTACTTTCTACACTGAACAGCAACTTGTCCTACAAACTTGCACGAATTTTTCAACACCAAAAGTGTACAAGAATTCCTTGATCACAGAGTTTCTAGCAGTTCACAGACTAAGCATTTGATTCATAAATATCCCATAGACAGGATGTTCTAAGAATTCCATTTCAAAGACCACTGTTGCTTTCCAAATTACTTCAGAGCTGCTGTCTTCCTCCCTGGGGGCTGTCAATTCTCATGATAAACCACTGTGTCCCAGCTGGAGGTTCAAGCATGTGATTTGGAAAGGACAAAAACCTCCCATTTGAAAACAAAACAGATTCCCTTAGTCCTACTCTAAATGAAAACTCATTCCTATCTCTTAATACTTTTTTAGCTCTTTCCATTGGCTTACATTTATATTAGAGCATGCCTTTAAGTCTGTGTCAATAATGGTGACAAGTGCATTTTTGCTTGAAGTCTGTGTTGCTTAATGACTCTCTGCTGGAGCTTTTGAAATAAAGGGTTTGATTTACCAGAATTAAGTCAGTGAATAAGACACATTCATCTAGATTCAAACAACACAATTTTGGTTTAGAAAATATAGCAGCCTAGTTGAAATTAATGCTAAAACCCCAGGGCACACTGAGAAGTGTTCTCAGACAAAAAGATCTATAGATTTTAATATGAAAAGGTATCTACTTAGCTCTGCACAATCCCAAGCAAAACATGAGGCTCCCCAGAGTTTTGAACAGATGGACATCATTTTGTATGCAGACACAAGACTTCAGAGATGCTTGTTACTGTTCTAATTGCTCCAGTCAGCTCCTTTCAGCAAGTAACAGAGACATTTCAATGACTCTGAAGAACCACAGCTGGACCCATTCTCCTACTCAGGCATTACAAGTTTTCTGCAGCTTCATGCACACGTCACAACCAGTTATGAAAACATGACATTTCAGTCCGTGAACTCTACACTATTGTGCTTTTTGTTATTTGTCATGGATTCAGTTTGAGTTAGTCCATGAGAATTCCATTCTTATATGCCAGTCCAGGCCTGACAGTTTTCTCACGCTCTGCGGCATCTGAATTTGCAGTGATACAAATGCAGTCACCACTAGCTCAGAGAACTTCAGTGAACAAACTGGAGAGCAGTGGCAGAGCTCAGGATTCCTCCCAGTTAACAGACACTGAGGGGATGACAGCACATTTTCCTGGGCTTCTGTTTACTACTGTGTGGCGACTCTGCAGCGGTGACTCACTGCACGTCACTTCTCCAGCAGGAGTGCCAGGTAGGGAATGCTGACTGTTAGCTCTCAGCTCCCCTCCGTCTACACAGCAGAGCACACAGACAGCTATGTCCACAGATATTCAACTGCAAGAGAGGGTTTGGTGCCAATCTCATCCACTTCTGTCTCACAGGCAGATGAATCCCACAACCACAGGATATTCCCATGCCAGGAATACCAATAGGTGCTTCAAGCACACTTGATCCTTCTCTCTTGGAGGTCTGTACAAAGCAGCTGGGAGCCTAACCTTGGTCTACAAGAGAGCTGAAAATACCCCTAAAACACACACATCCAATTTTAGCAAGAACTGACTGTCCTACAGAGACAGTTGATTGTTTTGCTCCCCAAGGACTGCAAGATGGAATGGGATTTGCTTTCCACTTCTCAGCTACTGAACTTCAAAGGCAACAATCTCCAACTACACACCAGCTCCTAAAATTCATTTACTGAAGAGCTCAGCATAAATGTAGCCCCACGCTGTTGGGATTCTCTGTGGTTAACCTGTGGGACAGTACAGTATCCCCTAGCAGAAGGTACACACCTGTGGTGATCAGCACCTCCACCACCAGCCACCTGTGGAAGAAAAAAAAAGGCTTGGTATTGGTAGTGAGTATCACCACGTACCAGCCAAGGTTAGTATCTGCTTTGAAGGCTGCAAACCTGGATGTGTCTTACAGAGGCCTTGCAGCACATGCACACTGCGGCACTGAGGCAGAGCCAGGTAACCCCACGCTGCAAACTGAGCCCTCAAGGGCAGTTTGAAGACTAGATACATTTTTGAAAACGTTCTGCACCCTTTCTGATTAAAACCCACTGAAGTAATTTCTGAGTTCCAAGAGTTGGAACTTGGGTACATTTCACATGACTATAAACTGTATTCAGGGAGTAGCACTGCTCAACAGCCACAGATTCCAGCCTTTCTGAAATCATGGAGAT
The DNA here is from genome assembly GCA_013400975.1 of Atrichornis clamosus. Lineage (NCBI taxonomy): Eukaryota > Metazoa > Chordata > Aves > Passeriformes > Menuridae > Atrichornis > Atrichornis clamosus. Next base: position 21,487 of record WBMZ01015707.1, read on the forward strand.
GATCATGCTGAAACCTGGAGAACTTGGAAGGTGGAAAGAAGAGGAGGCAATGAGACTGGTCCATTTCCTGCAGATTAGCAATGGTCCTTCACCTCCTGAAAGTCCAAGTCTTCCTCTGGAACCCCAAGAGAAAAGATTTTAAAACTGCATGGTGATGCCAGAAGCCTCCATTCCTCAAAGGGAGCAAGTATTACCAACTCCTTTTCCAGAATGCTGGAGAAAAGGTTTCTAACAAACTGGAATGCCCCTTTTTAGAAAAGCATGCATTTTTTAATATGAACTGTGGAAATACTTTCCTTTTGACCGTTTTATTTCTGAGGACCATGAAGGCATTCTATGCTCAAAGTTCTTCCCATGTTGCTTAGGCAGTACATGAGTCTCAGGACATGAGCACAGGAACTGATGGCAGTTCTCACATAGCAAGGTAAGTACCACAGCAGTGTTTGAAATTCCCACAGAAGACACACTACTCTGCTTAAATACAAGGTATCATGTCACCACAGCAGGCTAAGGCCTCTACTGCAACCATGTGGCCTTTCTAGATCCAGTGCATAAACCTAGAGAAGTCTTTGTGAGATTGATACAAAGCATTGCCTTGAAAATAATCCCTAAGACTGACATTACCCAGAACAGATTCACTTCAAGCTTTTCAGGTGCTTCTGTGCAACTCCATTCTAACCCTGAAGAGAAAGGCAGAATAAGGGACTATATTTCCTCTTGCACTTTTGCAAGGCAAACCCATTAATTCAGATCAGGAAATTAAAAAAAACCAAAACCAAACCAACCACCACCAACAAAAAAGCCCCAACCAACTGATCTCCCATCAGTATATTCTGCCAGTGTGAAATCTTCACCTTCCTGGAATCAGCATCATACTATCCACTGCTGGGTTTTTGAACAGCGAGCATGCCCTAGCTCAGAGTGTTTTCTTAACAGCTATGCACAGAAGGAAGTAATAAAACACAGACACTGTTGCTGATTTATCTTCTTTGTTCCATAATTTGTATCCCGCTCTCTCACAAAGAGCTGATTACTGCAGTTGTCAACACACACATGAAAAACAGTGAGTATTCTCCAGCAAGTGTAACTGTTGCCTGCTGATGTTTGAGCAAGAACTTATAGGAAGTGGGAAAGGAAGAGACGTTCAGCAGCTTCAGGCTGCAAATGTACAGCTGACACAGCATATTGGGTGATGGATGCAGCTGCAGGCAGCTGCTTCTTTGTCAAAAGGAAGTGTGACAATTCTAGGGGACCAGAGGGTGGGTGGCTTCTAAATGCAAGCAGGTGGCTGCTAACTCAAATCACTACTTTTATGTGTACCATCCCCAACCGTCATGATGCAGCACCTTTCGTATCTCCTTGGACAGAATAACAAAGAAAAGAACAACCACCAAAACACACAAAACACCATTATGACCTCCCTGTGTTTCAGGAAAACACTGCATACCTTCAACATGTCTCCTCACAGTCCACACAGCATTGGGGTTACCAGGCAGCTCTGAAACGGCCATTTCAGATACCTAAGAGTAAACAGGAAGAAGGTTCTTTTCCAAACAGATGTTTAGACTTACTAGAGTAAGCAACTAAACCATCAGCAGTTTTTAAGCTTTCCCACAACCGGGCAGGAAACCTAACAATTCCCAATTCTGACGCTCTCAGCCCATGCCAGATGTGCTACAGGGCAGAATACATGCAGCAACGATATGGCAACACTAGAGCTCTGATGATCAGCTTTAAAACAAGGTCAGCCACCCCCAGCAGAGATCAACGGCAGCTGGCAGACACCAGGAATGTTCCAGCTCAGTACACTCAAGCATTAGAAGACACAAAATGCAGGTTGTTGAAGTTAACTAAACAAAAAGCCTTTGAGACTGTAAGAATAAACAGTACAACCCTTCTATTTCTACAAGAAGCAAGAGAAAGTGGCTCTTCAGACTACAGCAAAAGGAGAATCCCTTTATTTCAGCACCTTTAGTTCAAGGATTTCCTCACACTGTCCTCACCTCTCAAGCTGTTCTTCTACAGTGCTGGATGTCTTACCTCAAGTCCATGTCTTAAAACCCTCAGAGACGACCTGGGCCCTCGACCACAAGCCACATACAACTGGGGTGTGTCTTCATTGGCCAAATCTGCTATCTGTGTGGGGAAGAAGTATCAAAACAATACCCATGGAAAGAGAAAATAGAAGTAAACCATATGTATCACCCTAGTGCTTTAAGAATGTCTTTTTCAAACACCAAAACCAATGAAGATGCCAAAGAGTGTACCAGCCGCTGCCCCAAAAGAATGTCAAGTTTTAACCAACTCTTTGCAAAGAACTGGTCTCAGGGTCAAAAGAGAAGCAACACAGAACTGCTGGCTAATACCCTGTGTTCAGACACATATTTCTCTCCACAGGAATCAAAATCTGCCAGGCCAGGTATCAGTCTCAGGCAGCTGTCTGAGAACACTGCAGATCTGCCTTTCTACATGTCTTTACCTTGAGTAGTATTTCTGGAAACCTGGGATAAGACAGCTTTGGTGACTCCACTTATATACATGGTATATAAGGAGCTTGCTGACAGTAACATACCTGACAACACAGAATAGGAGACAAACTGTCCAATTCATCCACCAGCACCAGGTTCTTGAGAGGTCGTGGCTGAAAAAAGAACGTATCTCCTTCCTCAAGAGGCATGGCAGAAGAAAACTCTGGCTCCTCATCATCGTCCCCCAGGTGAGCTATCTGGTACAGGTAACTTGAGACAGAAAGACGAGCATCAGCATGTTCAGAGCAAAGCTCATGCAGCCTTCTTTAAGTAAGGCTTAGCCAGATATTCAGGTAGTGGGGAAGAAAAAAATTCAACCCTGCACTACACAGTTACTAATATTTGTCTTTACAGATTGTCTTCTTGGTGACAAAATGTTTAAAAATAATCAGAGGCCTGTAAAAAAAAAAAAATTCCCAACCCAAAACTCACAAATATAATTCCCCCCCAACCTTCGGACTTCAGCCCTTCTCATTTGTAGCTGTCACTGGCAAGATATCCCACAGTTTCAGTGTTTTATTTACCCTTGAGCCTTTGAGATATTCTTGTGTTAAAGCCAAAGCACCAACTGACAGCCAAGGCTAAATGCAAGGCCAACGGCTAAGACTTCACTTATCTATTTTATTGGAATATCCTCACCTCACTATTTTTAACCACATGCCCAATTCCATTTTATGAGCCTTAATAACACAACAATCAAGTTAAACTTCAGAGAAGAAAAAAAAAACCAAAATCCCCAGAAAGATAGCCTGAGTTACTTCCTGGTTTTAATAAAGCTCAAATATGGCTTCCTCAAGAGCTTCCTCAGTTCAGATTCAGTCCAGCAAACTGTCTGGGGCTCCCTCAGGTGGCTGACTGCAGATGCAGTCAGAAAAAAAAATTAAATCTCCATTCCTGTGCATCCCCCACTTAGACACTGTTAAGCCATCTTCAAAGGTGTGCATGACCCTTTAGAGTATTTAGAAGCCCGAACACAAATTAAGAGAAAGCCTTCAAGCATACAACTATTAAGGAAAGGAACACAGTTACTGATAAGAAATCCTATGTACTTCTGAGTGGGCCACAGCACACAAAAATTCGTAACTATCAAACACCAGAAAAGAGAATTCATCTGGATGTGATGAATCCTAGACAAACAAGCAAGTGCTCAATTCTTCCAGAACCTACTGCAACAGCAAGTCATCTTTTGTTCTCTGCACTTCATCATCTAATCCAGGTTCAAACAACAAGAAAATTCCCCCATTCATAGTCTAATCCAACTGTTCTTCTCAAGCCCTGTGAACAAAGCACTAATTTACCCATTTAATCAGAAGCGTTGTCTTTCTACGCACAGTAAGTTCAAGGGTTAGTATGCAGGCATGAACAGAACCAGTCTGTCTCAGGGGAAAAACACTGACATAAAATAATTTACTCACTGATTTCCAAATTCAGATGCCACAAAGAGAAACCCTGTTTTCAGCACGCACATGGCAGCAGCAACAGGAACAGTGTCAAAGTACTTCAGTCGAATCTCTGTTACCTGAAAGCAGAAGAAGGTGTGACTGTGCTGGCAAAGTACAGGAGGTCCATGTGTGTGATTTAATAAAAGAGCTGCCCAGCTATCCTCTCCAAAGAAAGGAAGCAAGAGTGGGCCAGGCTTAACACATCAACAGTTTGAGGCACCAGATTATAAATCACAAAATCCAACAGACTATTTGAACACACAAGCCAGGCTGCCTATTTTATTCTAAGGCTTTCTGCCTTTTTTAACACTGAGTCAGTTTGGAAAACAAAAGCTGTAAAAATAGCAAGCTGCCTAAAAGAAAAGAAATTTACTTCACTGAACACCAGTCATTCTCCAACATGTGAAAAATAACTGTTCTGAGCACATTTCTACATTTGATACTGTCACAACAGTTCTTGGTGACACGTCCAAGAACAATCTTCAGCCACTTAAAGATTACAGAACCGAGGAATATCCAGAGTTGGAAGGGGCCCACAAGGATTACTGGGTTCAATTTCTGGCTCTGCAGAGGACAACCCCAAAAATCACACCATGTGTCTGAAATCATTGTCCAAACACTCCGTGAACTCTGGCAAGCTTAGTGCCTGCTACGCAATCATCCCTTGTACCAAATTTGACATGTTTAGACGAAGAAGGAATTAACATTCACAATTTACTCAAAAAACCCAACTGATACACTGCAGCAGAGATATTTTCATAGCACAATACTAAGATAACCAGTAGCAAGCCAATTCAAGCCTGTTATTTCAACTCACAGACCAGATGTACCAAGTTAGCTACCTCAATTTGCAAAAATATTGATTGCAGTAAGTAAATATCCAATTAAGAGATTAGATGGCATTTGCTGCAATCCAAGGAAATTAAGTTCCCAAGAACTAGTTACTGAAATACTCTCCAGTAGGTTCACGGACCACAGTTTACAACTTTTAAAGAATGAACCACCTGTAGAACATGTGAAGTATGCCCAAGTGACTCTGCAGCATAATCCTCAAAGGATTTTGCAAACCTTGCAGCGTGTCTCTCTGTAACACCCTCAGTTGTGACCGGTGTTAACTGTACTACAAAATATGTAAAATATGCCATTACACAGCTAAACTCACAATATTAAGTATTTATCACTTTAGAAAATAAAAATAATTGACTAAGGATTCCTCTCAATTAATGCTTGTCCATTCATGTGATGCTTACCATGTCTTCATCAGTCTCCAGAGTAATTTTGAAGATGTCTCCCTGCTCTGTCTGGGCCAGAAAGAAGAACATGGACTTGGTCTTATGTGTTGCAGAGCAGACAAAAATCATACCTCTCTCTGGGTCATCCAAGTCATTCTGTCAGGAAAGAAAGTGGAGATCATTGGTGGAACTATCTGCCAAGCTTAGATATGATTTCACTGACTTAAGTATTTCCATTTCACTGGTGCATTAAGAGCTGACAGTACGCAAGGTGACTTTTAACACAAAGCACATCCCTCTGTTACACCCGCAGTCACCCTTGGTACATCTCTGCTCCAGAAGGAAATACATTTCTGGGACACTGTGCCTAAGCATCACCTCTCTCATCTTTTCTACTCTCCTCTCCAGCCAATTCTCACATATCAAAGCCAAACACAGAGGAAAGAGCTGCAACTCACACACAGCTGGTTTTGAGCACCTTGGCAGATGTTCAAGGCACTGCCAAAGCACATAATTCCCAATACCAAAGGAGGAGGAAGCAGCCTCAGACGCAACAGAGCAGCTGTTGAATTCACCTGAGTCTACAATAGCCACCATGACTCACCACCTCAAGTAATCCTATCTTGCACTGACAGTCCTGCCTGATCAGAGTCTTTGGAGTATCTCCAGTGTAAATCTCAGAGAAGAGACATGAATCAAGCTCATCACTTCAGGCTATGCCCACCTCCCTTCTCCCTCCCAGATAACCTGCATCCAGTGAGGTAGATAGGACAACACACTTTTTTCTTACTTTAAAACCTCCCTGATGACTTAACCTTGAAAGGCAAATACCAAGCATTCATAATCTTAAAAAATTCTCACCCGTCTCCTGGGAATTGGGCATCTGATATCAGGCTGGTCACCGAAGTTTTTGTAAGTAATATAGTTCTCAGAGCAGATCAGCACCCCACTGGGGCCATCAGAACCACCAGGAACTGAAAGAGAAGAGGGTTAGGAGAAAAGCCTTTACCACAAATCTGACTTACTGCCTGCAGAACATTTGGTTTTCTTTAAAGTAGTTTCCAGTGCTCTCCATCACCCTACATACACAAACCTGCTGTTATTGAAAAGGAAGACAAAAGAATGAGTACAGCTGCATGTGCCAAGGAAGATGGAACCAGGTAACCAGAAAGAATGCACATTCAGACAAATTGCTTAAGTTTTACCCTTCCTGGCTTATTCTTGTCTAGAAAGCCATGACATGCCCAAAATACCACACTAGCAACTTGTCAGTTAATCACAAACCTTGTGTTTCTAGCTTGCTTGCTTGCTGTCAGAAAAATCCATCAAATGCTTTCTGACGCGTCTTTAATTAAAGCATGGTTTTAAAAATGCTTCTATTGAAATCCCAGCATAACAAGAGATAGCATCAAAACAGATTCAGCACAGTATTTGGCATCTGACAGCTGCCAACAGGAGCTGTAACAGGGCAAGCATACAAGGAACACTCTCCTAGCTCAGCATCTTTTGTGCTTGGAGAGGAACCTGGAGCAGTTTCCCTGGCTGAAGATGTTACGTTGGCTTTGCATTCAACCCTTCCAAGCAGGTTTTTTCGTCTGTGGATTCATCTACTGCCTTTAGCTGATGGAATCGCATGCAAAAGAGTACAACAGCACCTATACATTACCTAAAAAGAAATGCTTTTGCATTGCTACCAGCTAATTTCAGGACCACTCTCAAACTGCAGCTGCTTCTATGAATTCTTGCATATCTCCACGTGTGAACCACCTTTCATTACCTGACTCTAAGCTCAGTTAATTAATTTATATTAATGGCTCAGACTGGGTGCTATGATTGAAACAACTCCTAAAATGTAAAGATTGTTGACTGTGTTTCCCTGGGGAATGGGAACCAAGCAGACCTATGAGAAAATGATTCTGTGGGCAGTACCTGTTATGAGGAAGTTGCCATGCTCTTCCAGGGGCTCACTGTATTTCCTGACAACGTGGTTCAAACCCAAGTCCAGTTCATAAAATGTCAATGTCTGCTGTGTGTTGGCTGCAGCTTCTCCTGTTGGATCATTGTCTGCTTCCTAAAACACAACACATGGAATTGTCTTTCAAGAAAAGTATTAAAAGAAGGAGCAAAGCTGATGCGTGGGGAAACAGTTTTGAGTAACAGAATGAAGACCAAAAGAAGACTTCCCAGAAGATACACAAAAAAAGATCAGATGAAGAAAACAGGCACATTTTCAGATGAACAGCAAGAGTAAGAAGAATCACCAAGACAGAAGAGACTTGTCCATTCTGACTGAAGGCAAGACAAAAAACCAGTAAGCTTGTGAAAAATGAAAATTCTTGGACAGCAAAAGCAGTCAATGTTCCCCACAGAAAAGAGGAAGAACAGAAGTGGAACAACAAAGCTCAAAAGACACAGCAAAGGGAGATCAAGTTCTTCTCACCTCATAATCCATTTCCAGACAGGCAAACATTGGGTTTTCAAATCCCACATCGACTCCCACCACGTGGTAGACCAAGGTATTGGCCTTGTGGGCTTCCAGGGGGGAGGAAATGGTGAGTCGAGCAGCAGCATCTCTGTTCAGGATATACACCAGCTTCTGCTTTTCAATGGCACCTGCAAGAAAGGACAACAGCACGTGCAGTCCATCACCTGATGATCAAATCCGATCATACCTGCAGCCCAAAATCGAGATGTAACTTGGCAAGAGAATGTCAACATTACTTCAGCTGAAGTTCACCACTGGTGTTTATCTCTGTGCCACCAATTAACCTTGAATGTCTCATTTTAAATCTTTCAGGTTGCAAGCCCAAATGACTACTTCAGCCCTTTAAAGCCAAAGCCTGACCCTTTGAACTACCATCACCTGGCCCAATATTCCATCTACAATGGCTCCAGGCAGATCTACTCACTCCTATCACCACGTAAGAGACTGCAAGGAAGCAAAGACAAATGGAAAGAAGCATCCAGATGTTCTGCTATTTAAAGTCATTTGGCATGACAACTTTTCCATAGAAACCATTTTATTAGGAAAATGCATTCTTGCCTGACAGCATCCACAATACAACAAATACCACTCAAATATCAATGAGAATGGTACAACGGTGACTGTGCTACCTTCTCACCCAAGAAAACCAAACGTTAGAAAATGACCAAATGTTAGAAAAGAAACAGTATTATTCTCTACTATTCCTGATATAAAGACACGTGGGTGAACTACCATCAGCAAACTGGGAAAGTTCCACACACCTCATGCTAAATCTTACCAAAAAAAATGTTCCCAAGTGTCCTTCCACCTGTGAGGCCTGATCAGAAATGCATCTGGCTGTCTCCACGACGCATCTCAGAAAAGAGACATGAACTCAGAACATCATTTCAGGCCATGGGAACCAACTGACTATGCTGTAGCACTGACGCCTGAAATCCCATTTTCTCTTCCACGCATCACATTTCAGGGTTCTGCATACCACTAAGCAAACTGCTCTCTTTCTAACTTGTTTTGGCCCAGTGCTAGAATTTATTTGTGCAATTCCATCAGCATCAAGGAACTATTCTGCATGCTTGCATTCTCCCTGACATTTCACAGTCTGAGAAACACTTCCACTTTCACCTGGCAGAATCTTGCTCCAACTAATTATCCACAAGACAGAAGACAAAAAAAAGGAGAACACTAGCTGACAGAGTGACTTACTGATCATGACAGCACGGCCCTTTGGGTCCACAGCCAAGTACTGGCCTGGAACAATTCTGCGACATCCACTCTTGCCAAAGGTTTCCTGATGAATCTTCTCAAACACGTTCTTGGAGGGCTGGTACTCCAGAATGACAATGCGTCCCGAATCGCTCCCCACCACAATGTAGTCTTTGGTCCCCCCAGTCAACCTAAAGGCCATGAGGGACCGGATGACTCCAAACACTTCCACTGTCAGCAATGTGTGAACCTTCCCTGTGTTGGGATCAGGGCGGAGTAATTCCAAGATCTTGCCCCGGGAAACAACAATTTCTTGTTGCTTGGTTCCTGAAGAACCCAAAACATGAGCACAAGTCAGCAACAACAGAGCACAACACACAACTTCAAGAAGTGCTACAAGGGAAGAAGGGAGAACTTCAACTACCAAATGCTAGTTTTAGGATTACTATGGAGTAATTCAAAGAAACTTACTCACATTAGGTACCACTATTAATTGAAACATTCTTTTAACAGACCAAAAGATTGGTTAAAATATTGAACTAAATCTAAATTAGATCAATAAATAATCAAGCCAAACTTCTCTCCATCTTGCCACAAGCTACCACAGCTCAAGTAACACTCAAGAGCAAATGATAACATACCAGCAAAAAATCCCCAGCTGTACTGAAGCATACCATAACCCCCACTTTTTTTCCTGTATTATCCAAAAAAACCTCAAGCCAAAACACGTGAAGGGAGAAAAAAATTACCTGAAAAGTTGCCATGGATAGCAAAGCTAATGCCAGTGGCACGCTGCAACGTCAGGTTGTACAGAAACATGATGGTAACGGGTTCGCTTCACCTTACTGTAACTCCACTAAGTCTGCAATAAGTAGAACAAAAAAACTTCTCAAAACCAAAGCCTTTCATCCAGCACAGAGAGAACCGCTGCCCTCCTATGTGTGCACGCTTCACTTTACACCAGGAGCCCGACTGCCACCCCGCTATTCGGTATTTATTAGTGCAACGACGCAAAAGGCTCTCTCCCAAGGTGTCCTGGCTGTCGAGCGCCTGCTGAGCTCCTTCCTTATTGCCGCGCGGGTGATCAGGACACCAGTAATTACTCTCGGCCTTAGCTAGCTGTTCAGAAACCGAACACCGTTAGGGAATCCCTCCAGGATTCCCACACCGTTTACACCTCCCTGATGCCGACGCTTCATTGAACGAGAGTCCAGCCACCCGCAGATGTTTAGGACTGACTCCTCTCCCCGGAGCTAAGGCGGGAGGGAACCCCAGTGCCAACCGGACGCCCCGGGCCAGGGAAACCGGCCCTCAGCCTTGCCGAAGCCCCGACAGGACGCGGAGGCAGCGTCGCTCCACGCCTCGGGCGGGTTCCCCGCGCTCAGCGGGACGCTCGCCCCGGGAACCGGCCACAGGTCGCTGCCCGGCCCGGCCGCCCCCCTCCCCCGGGCCAGACCCCGAGGGGCCCGCGGCCCTCCTCCCGGCAAACCAGCGGCCCGTCCCGCGTGTCACGGCCGCAGAGCCGCCGCCAGGCAGGTGGAGCTGCGCTCACCGGGCGGATGGCGATGGATGCTGCTGCGGCCTAGGCGGGCGCGCCGCCGGCCTCCACCTCCATCAGCCCTGCGCCTGCGCGCTGCCCTCCCGCGCCTTCTCCTCGGGGCTTTCTGCGAATCCGGCGCGCGTGGGCGCCGTGCGGCGGGGGAGGCTGCCGGCAGCGGTGCCTGAATGATTGAGGGGAGGTGGCAGCTGCTCCCCCCACCAAAAACCCTCCCCAAAAACACCCTCAGCCACCTTATAGCATGGACAGCTAGAAGAGCGTCAGCTTCACGCGCTGCCGGGCGGAGCTGAGCGGCCGTCAACGCTCAGGCGTCCCAATCGACAGCCCCGACGGGCCTCACGGCGGTACCGACAGCGTCAGCTGAGTCTCAAGATGGCGGCGGCCACGGCATCGGGTCCGAAGGCGCCGCTGGGGGATAGCGGCGGCCCCGCCGCTTCCGCCCTCTCCATGGACTGGATCCAGTCGCTGACAGACCTGGCGGACCTGGAGACAGCCTACAGCCGGCTGTGTGAGGAGGAGGTGTGTGGGGCCAGGCCCGGGAGGCGACGGGGCCCCGGAAAGCGAGTGCCTCGCTATCCTAGCTCCCCTCATTGTTGGATGCTGTCCAGAGGTGTTTAATACGGATTCAGCCGCGCTGGGGTCTGGCCGAGGGACGGCGTCGCCTCCGCGGATCCCTGAATGGCGAGCAGCTTGGAGATTCTGGAGTCTCGTGCATCAGAAGCCCGACCAGGGGAGGAGTTTGTCTGTTATCGGACTTTCAAGTTGTGTGATGAGGATTCCATAAGGGATGCTTTTAAGTGGCAAAAACATAAAGATTTAGAGGATTAAAATGAGAACTTAGAAAGGATTTATTTGTCATATGAGCTCTTAGAAGCACTAATGTCTTGCTAGCTGTGTGTCATTGGCTTGGACGTAGGGTCTGTGATAAGTTGCTGGCCTGGAGTAAAGCTGAAGTCACACAAGACCTCCTACTTTTTAATTTTTTTTTCCCAGAAAGTCGTGCAGGAAGAGCTGGATGCCCTCCTGGAGCAGCAAAGCACTATAGAGAATAAGATGGTTGCTCTTCATCGCATGGGGTTAGTGATCCTCACTCCTCCCCTTCCTTCTCTTTACTACATGACCCAGACATTCATTTCAGTGTTGTAGGGGAAGCACATCCATTCCCAGGAAATGTCAGATTCTAAATTAGTTTGTGGTGAGGAACGGTAGTTGGATCCTTATCCCCAGGTGCCCAGTTCTTCTCAGCAGCACTGACAGAGGACTGCTCTGCCCTCATCCAGACTGACCCATTTGGGTGTAGGCTGAGCGATTTTTTGAAAGTGTCACCTCAGAGATTGCCAGGTTTCAGCATGAATGCTTGGATCAGATGTCTTGTGCTTGGCTGTCTACAGGTGTGAATAAATATTGCTGCCTCTTTGTGGTGAGCTTGTGCAGGCAGGCTGGAAAGTCATCCTAAGTGGCTGTGTGTCTAGGAGAAGCTTGGAGCACAAGTTTACAGACTTCACCTTTCACTTCAGAAGTGGATATGATCATAAAGCCCCAGTGACTCATTCATGCCCTGTCTCATAGTAAGGCACAGTCAGTCTGTGCAGCCTCTTCCAAAGCAGTCAGTCTGTTCCATTCTTCTGCTTTGCCCCCAGAGGAAGGGCATGAAATAAGAGAGAATGTTGTGACAGAACTGTGTGTGTTTGAAGGAAGAGCCATCCTGCTGTTGCACACCATCCAACTGGTTAATGTTTGCATCTCACGCTCAGTTCACGTGTGTTCCCAGCCCAAATCTGCAGCTGATCGAGGGGGATGCCCAGCAGTTGGCAGGGATGATCACCTTCACCTGCAACCTGGCTGAGAACGTCAGCAGTAAAGTCCGTCAGCTCGACCTTGCCAAGGTAACTCGGCGGAGGGAGCTGGGACTTGTCACCACCACGCTGTATCCTGTGCTCACAGCACCACAGAGATGTGGCTTTTCTTTAGTGGCTGGTTGGGCTGGAAACTGCTTCGTTCTTTATTTTAGCTGTGTCTTTCTAGGTTCCTGGATATTCCATAGTATAGGAGTAAATATAGAATCATAGAATGATTTGGATTGAAAGGGTCCTTAAAGCTCACCTCGTTCCCAACTCTCTTGCCATGGACAGGGACACCTTTCACTAGACCAGTTTGCTCAGAGCCCCATCCAACCTGGCCTTGAACACTTCCAGGCCTGCTCTTCCACATAACAGCTGGTTCTCCAGCATCCCCTTTTGTCCATGCAGCTCCTGGTAGAATATCCTGAATAAGGTGAGGGTAGTGCTCGCTAGCAGTCTTGTCAACTAACAGTGCTGAGGACAGTGGAGACAGTCGTTGTCACCCAAGTCTAGTCAGAAATCTGGGCTGTTCTATTCCTTGTCAAGTGGCAGGCTGAGAGGTGTCGATCCCGGCACTCGGCACAACCTCAAATCAAACAGGTAATGTGTGCTTGTGTTTCTGGTCTCTGCCTGTTACAGAGGAGCGTGGCTTCCAAGTTCGACCTCAGTTTTGACAAATGCTGTTCCTCTTGTGGAGCCACCGGTCTTAGGACTTTTAAAGTAGTGTGGGGTTTTTGTTTACATAGTAGCTTTATTGTGTAGAGAGATATTGCTTCCATCTGTTTCTTTTTTCCCCTCACACTGTCTTCTCACAATTCCCTTTCCCTGGTCCATCCCACAGCAGGAAGCATTACTGGTTGCCTTTCTTGCAGAACCGACTCTATCAGGCCATTCAGAGAGCTGATGACATCCTTGACCTGAAGTTCTGCATGGATGGAGTTCGGACAGCCCTGAGAAATGAAGACTATGAACAAGCAGCAGCTCACATCCATCGCTATCTGTCTCTGGACAAGTCAGTGATTGAGCTGAGCCGTCAGGGCAAGGAAGGTAAACACTTCTCCAAGGAAGGAGATGCTGATAAGTCACCTTTCCAATGGATATCCAGAGGCTGCATCATTTCCCATGGTAGATAGCCTCAGCCCAATAGACAAAGCAGAAAATCTAATGCTGGCCAGAGATCTTAGTATTTTATAGACTGACTTAGAGGTAAACATTTTTGAAGTGTTATTACGATGTAATTATCATTAATTGAAAGAGGAGTTCCTGGCTCACAGCTGTAATAGTATTTCAGGTGCTAACTAAGCAAAGGACAAAATGTTCAGGTCAAAAGAAGTGAGGGAGAAGGCTCTGTCAAGGAGAATTGTGTTACGGTGTGCTACCAAGCAGAGCAACTGGAAATGAAGGAGTAAATTGCCAGATTTCTAAAAGGAATGTCCTCATGGATATGTTGTCATCCTCCATGCAAAATCACATTAGCTGTGTGTACATCACACACCTACCTGTCTCTCTTTGCCTGTAGAGGAATTCCAGTGTGTCTTCTGCCTTCTCAGCTTAGGACTGCACAGTGCTGGTCTCTCCTGAGAAAAAAAAGTAGCCCTTGATAACGTACTGACATTGTGCTGTTGCTTTTCCCTTTCTTTTCTGTTATTTTGACCAGGGGGCATAATTGATGCCAACCTGAAGCTCCTGCAGGAAGCAGAGCGGCGTCTGAAGACAATTGTTACAAAGAAATTTGACACAGCTATGAAACAGGGAGACCTGCCCCAGGTGGAACGGTTCTTCAAGATCTTTCCTCTGCTAGGCCTACATGAAGAGGGTCTGAGCAAGTTTTCTGAGTACCTCTGCAAGCAGGTAACAGGCTCTGTGAAACCCAGGGGAAAGCAAAACCCAGTCTCTGTCAATGAATGTTGTGAAGGGATATTTAGGCTGTGGCTTGTTAAGCTTTAAAACCAGCACCGGCCTTAGTTCATATCTCTCCCTGCATTTGCATCCTGGCATGGGCTTTCTGGTGTCTGAATGCAGATCCTGGGGACTGTCCAACTTCTTCTGTGTCTTGCTCTCTTGCTTAAAGCTCATACAACAAGCCTGGAAAGAGAAGAACAAGTTTCTGCCTTTCCTTGAGCTTGAGTTTTCCACAAGAGAGGAAAGGATCCCTGTTCAAAGGAGGAACAACAGCAATAACTCTTGGACCAGACTGTGAGATGAAGTCTGGGTGTTCAGCTGACTGGTCCTGTTGTCATGCAGGTGGCCAACAAAGCTGAAGAGAACCTGCAACTGGTGATGGGGACAGACATGAGTGACCGTCGAGCTGCTGTCATCTTTGCGGACACCCTGACACTCCTCTTTGAAGGTAATCTTCCATTCCTCTTTCCTGATGGATTGAAAATAGTCCATGATGAGAGTGTCCATCAATTTAAATGCTTTTAATTTTAGCTCACAAAATGCCTCATTCCCCTTGGAGCTACAGGAGTGTCACACCCGAGAGACAGGGACACAACTAGTAGAATTTATTTCAACCAGAAGAGGGCATCACAATAAGCAAGTTTTCCTATGTACAGCTTGCACAGGCACAAAGTGGATTTGCTGGCTTCCTCCAGGCATCAGACTCTTCCTGTTCTCTGGATCCTCAAAACAAATGGGTATTTCCTGGAGTTTTCTTCAGACTTGCAGCTCTCCAGACATACAAATTGGATCCTCTAGGGCTGAGCAGCTGTTGGTGCCTCCAAGCCTGGCTCTTCAAGAAGCACCAAGGGAGCTTGAAAGCAGAAAAAGAAGGGAGAGAAGGCAATATGAATACTCTATGGAAATGTTGCCAAAGAAAGTAACTGAGATGCCATGGTGTTTAACCATCTTCTCTATGAAATCTCCTCTAATTCCAAGCTGTGCCACTGCCAAGTTACTCTCCCAGCCTGGCACCCACAGAGATTTCTTGGCAGTAGTGTCAAGAGAGGGGGAGTGTTGCTAACTCTTGAAGTAGAGAGTTTGTGAGGAGAAAGCAATATCGTAGATAACTCCTTGGAGATGAGCTTTTCTTCCAAGGAGTTCTTGTCTTAGTAATGCTTGCTCTCTTGGCCAAGTGTGTGTCCAGGAGCTGTCCCTAGGCTGATTTTTCCCAGCACGATTCCTGTAACCTGGCAGGTGCTAAGAGCTGAGATGGTTTGAGTGGAAGTCATGCCCCCTACCAGGTTTAGCTTGTGTCACTTTGTCCTGGGGAAGCTTCATACCTTGTATCTTGCCGGGCTGAAGGGCAACTGGCACAGACAGCACAGCAGGAGCTCTTTTTAGGGAGAGAGAGATGGCTTCTTCTACAGGAGATTTGCACTCTTTATCTGTAGGGTGAATGATCCTTCGCTAGACCTAGTCTGTGGATCTGTGTAGCTCTGCTGTGCTCTGGGAACTCTTGGTTGAGTCTCGCGTGCTTCCCCTCTCCCCGCAGGGATTGCTCGCATTGTGGAGACCCACCAGCCCATCGTGGAGACCTACTATGGGCCAGGGAGGCTCTACACCCTCATCAAGCACCTGCAGGTGGAGTGCGACAGGCAGGTGGAGAAGGTGGTGGACAAGTTCATCAAGGAGAGGGACTATCACAGGCAGGTAAGAGCAGTGTGAGGCCGCCTCATGCAGCCAGCTGTGCCCTGCATCCAGCTCCAGGGGGATCCCACTGCCATAGAGGCAGTGAAGTTTGACGTTGTGTATTGAGAGAAACCTTGCTTTACTCCATGTTTACCCTGATAGCTGAAGGGGTTCAGCCTGTAGCTGTGCTTTCTGTTGCAGAGAAGATTCATTAGGAGCATGGCAAATGCACCCCAGGCACAGGACTCTTTGCTGTGCAGGTCTGTAGGGTGCTTTCAGTACACCTTCCCCACTGCCTCGTTCCTGCTTAGATGCAGGGCTGCTGTAGCTGTCCCATGGTCACATACCTTGGTACCTCTGTTGAAGTCCCATCTCATCACCCTTCCTGGCAGGATTAGCTCTGCCTTGGAGGAGGAGGTGAACTGCTGCGGTTCCCTTCTCTGGCAGTGCTTCCTGCAAAGCATTCCTATCACCCCCAGTAAGTAACCACTTCCTTAGGCTACAGCATGAGAAGTAGCTGGTAACTCCAAGTCATCAGCAAAGACTGATGACTCTCCCTTTCCTTTGTGATTGCAGTTCCAACAAGTCCAGAATAGCATGATGAGAAGTTCTTCTGCAGAGAAGATTGAGCCAAGGTACAAAGAAAAACTCTCTGTGCTCTCTAACCTTTCACTCTTGAGTTGTTATTAACACTACTTAGATAACTCTCTCAGTTAGGCTCTCTCCTGGAGGCTTTATGGCTACTAACTCAAAATCCAATTGTTAGGTGCCCTTCACTGCCCTTCTATAAAGGAAGCTTCTTCAGTGGGGTTTTATTTTGCTTAGTCATTACTTTTAAGCCGTGGCTCTAAGCAGTCCTGAAGAGTTGGCATTATCACTGCACATAAAGGACTGAGAATTTTAACTGTCTGTGCCCACTACCCTTTCATGGCCAGAGTATAGTCCTTGGAGCCCACAAAATGGAGCAGCTCCCTGGGCAGATAATTTGTGACAGGATCACGATAAATCTTTGGGTCTTATTTAATCTGTGCTACTGCAGCAGCTCTGTACCATCAGTTTCTTGATAATGAACCGCAGTGCTTTCAATCTCCCTCTTTTTCTTCTTATCTTAAATATTTACATAACCCTTAAGCAAGGCCGTTTGAAAGTACACCCAGCCCTTCTGGGACTGCCTGACTTACAAACATGCCTTGAAAGAAAACTTAGGTTCCTCAAGCAGGATCTGTCTGTGAGCCTGCATAACTCAGCAGTAATATCCACATACTATTTGCTCTGAGTAACTCTGCATACATCCCAGTTTTCTGAGATTCTGCTTTTGCATCTGTAAAATAAAGGTAATGTTTCCTTCTGCTTGTGTATCGTGAGGCTTCAAGCAGGACTTGTAAAATTCTTTTGTGCACACTGATCAAAAGCTGATGTGTCAGTCTTTCTTTTTTTCATAGTCACCTCTGATCTGAACACTGTGTTCTGCATTGTAACATGCTTTTTTTGTCTCACATTTCCTGAGTGATGAGCTTAAACAGATTCTTTGTCATCTGCAGAGAAACACATGAATCTGTGCACAAAAGCACATACGTGGAGATGGCAGGGCCCAGGCATTTCTAACACTGGCCATGTAGGGCTCACGGATTTATAGCAAAACTGAGGTAGGAAAGGACTGGTGAGGATCTCTAGTCCAACCTCCCACTCAAAACAGGGCTCATTTTGAAGTTACATCAGGTGGCTTTGTGTCTTGCAGTCCTTACCACTGTGATTTCACTGTGGATGTCCTCACATCTATGAGGAAAAAAGAGGGGGAGTGTTACTAAATCTTGGAGTAGAGAGTTTGTGAGAAGAAAGCAATACTGTAGCAATACCTCCTTGGAGATTATTTTTGGGGAATATTTTGATTGTGTGTGCATTCTTTGCATATATCAGTTATTCTGCTGAGCTTTGCCACTCAACGGCACAGAGGGAAAGGGGCAATATTGATCTCATAGTAAGAGAACAGAGAACACACCAAACGGAATTAAATCAGTGCCTCTTCTTTTGTGGTCTTGCTACCTTGATTGTTGGCTGTTTCTTCCAGGGAGCTTGATCCTATTTTAACAGAAGTCACTCTGATGAACGCCCGCAGTGAGCTCTACTTGAGGTTCATCAAGAGACGAATAATAGCTGATTTTGAGGTGGGAGACGCCATGGCCTCAGAGGAGGTAAAGCAAGGTAACACCTTGAGTACCAATACTCACAGACTCTGCTCATCAAAGCCAGAAATGGAGATATATCTGAGTTAGCAGCAGAGCAGAGTGACACAGGGTCTGCAAAGATGCTTTGGGAGCATGCTGTGGAAGAGGATTGTGTAGCCTGGCCTCCCCAAACCTGTTTTCAGCCCTGGTTGTTCCCTCTAACAGAAACCAATGTTAAGAGTGACTGCAAAGTGTAACAAAGTCCTCAATGAGAGGAAGATTAATTTGGTCACTGGAGGCACAAATCCTACACATGGAGACCACAGGGAAAACAGGCTCGACGGTTTGGTACCCTGTGGAGCTCTCGAAATCAGTTTTGTCACCTGCAAAGTTCAGCTTAGCAATTTCAGCTCCACAGCTGAGGCCTGTGGTTTATTCCAGGTTGGGCTTGGCAGGTGTGTGTCTGTTAGGTACCCATGAGACAGGAAGCAAGGGGACCTGGTGCTTTCTGGCCATGGGTCCCTGCTGATGGTTCTCTTTTGTGTTCTGTAGAGCATCAAAAATACCTGGACAAGCTGCTCAACAACTGTCTGCTGAGCTGCACAATGCAAGAGCTCATTGGCTACTACATCACCATGGAGGAATACTTCATGAGGGAGACTGTCAACAAGGTAGGGCTCAGACTCTGCTGAGAACCTCTTAGAGGGTTCTCTGAGTGTGCTCCTCAGTCATCTGCTGAGCATCCCGAGGCAAGGATATGAGTCCGTGGCAGGTCTGCAGTTGTTGGCAAGATCTTTTGTTTCCCTTGGCCTTGAAAAGCAAGTGGTTGTTTCTGAACTTTGACTCCAGACATACCCCTGGGTACCTTCCACAGACAGATCTTCCAGGTCTGTGGGCTAATGAAAACTAGTCTGAGTGATGTCAGCCCACACAGAGTACAGTTCCACTCAGGTGAAGGAGTCAGTTGGGCAGTTTGGTCTCACAGCACTGCTGGGGCAGTGTCATTCACTGACCTCAGGACACTGAGACAGCTTTCTTTGCAGGCTGTTGCCATGGACAGCTATGAGAAGGGCCAGCTCACCTCCAGCATGGTGGATGATGTGTTTTACATAGTGAAGAAGTGCATTGGGCGTGCTCTGTCCAGCTCCAGCATAGATTGTCTCTGTGCCATGATCAACCACTCCACCACTGAGCTGGAGTCTGACTTCAGGTAAAGAAAATACGCCAGGTCCATTGTAATGTGCCTCCACCTCACGTTCTGTAAAAAGTGTTTGCTGTCAGTTGGTCTTCCTTGTGTTCTTTGCCTTTGAACCCCTGGTTTGTCATCTCCATGGAAGATGCTTGTAGGAAGCAGTGGCAGGTGGGGGAAGCTGGATCTGGGCGTCTCTTCTCACAGTAGTGATGATCACCTGTAGGACAAACAGAAAAAGGAACCTCATGGCCCAAAACCTCTGTGAGATGGAGTCGCCACATAGCATTGGGGAGCTACCCTGCTGAAGGGCACACAGTCACCCCTACTTGTTCTCTGGGTTACCTAATGACTTGAACTTGGGGTGAGACTGCAGAAATTGTCCTGCTGTTTTCATGCTGATGTGGGAGTAGGGAACTGTGACTGAAGACAGCAGGCAGCTGCAGGCAGGATATTTGGGAAAGCTCAGAAACTGGGTGGTTATGTTTTTCTTTCAGCCTTTAGGTGCTGTCAGGAGATACTTGCCAGCCTTCTTTTGTCCCTGCGAAGTTCCACTTACCTTGTTCAGGTTACAGCTCAGACAGAAGGCTGTCCCCTGTCACAGAACATAGTTCTGCTGTTGCTTGCAGTTATTTGCTCTAAACCCTGGTATGTTCTGCTTGCCTGTAGGGAGGTTCTGTACAACAAGCTGAAGCAGGGCTTCCCAGCCACGACCTTCCAGGACTTCCAGAGAGGGGTGACCAGTGCTGTGAACATCATGCACAGCAGCCTGCAGCAGGGCAAGTTCGACACCAAAGGCATTGAAAGCACCGACGAGGCCAAGCAATCCTTTCTGGTGGGTTTGGTGGCTGTTCTGTTGTGGGGTGAGTTGGGGTGGGGAGAAAGACAATGGGGAGATCTTGGGAACTCAGGATTGGTGTGACTGTTGTGTTCAGAGAACCTGAAAACCTCTTCAGGTATGATGGGTGGCCTGACTTTGGATGTCTGGTTTGTCTGGATGTCTCACCTCTTGTTTGTAGAGCTTCCACACAAGGCCTGTGCAAGTGCAATACCATGAGTGCCTCTTGGGCTGCTGTGATGATGATTCCTTCTGGGCTGGGGGAGAGTCTGTGCTCTTTTGAGGTGTCCACCAATCCTGTTCTTCACAGTTTCCACACAGAGGTGGAGGTGGAGCACCTCATCCACACCTTCCTCCAGATAAAAAAAGTCCTGGCCCAAGCTCAGGGCTCACTTTCACTTACCACTTACCACTTTAGAATGGGGTTGTCTGCTCTGCAAGATCCTCCCGTTGCTTTCTAAGAGCAGAACTGCAGCTCTCTACATGCTTGAGCAGGCATGGGGAGCATCCCAGACCTCTTGGGGTGCATCTGAAGGCCTGCTTGTCCCTCCTGTCTTCTGCAGCACAACACATCGCTCCCCATGGTGGGATGCTGTGTAGACTTGGCGTTGTGGAAGAGAACTCAGTCGGAGAACATCTCTGGCTCTGCTCTCTCCAGGTTTGAGCAGACCTGTGGGCAGAGGCTGAGGGCACTGGAGAGGGGCTGGCTCACCATGACTTGTCTCCCTCTTTGTAAGTTGCTGTGAACAGCCAGCCCTGAAGAGGTTCCTTGGACCTTTTACTCTACAAGGAGAGAAGGCAACAAAGGGAGCAGGAGGGACTGAACTCTTCCATTTCATTGAATTCTTAATTACTGGTTTCTGCATTTCTTGAAGCAAAGGGCTTAAAATGTCAGTTCTCCCACTGACTTTCCTCATTCACCTGCCACCTTTCCTCATTTCCCTGTTTGCACAAACCCCAGCCATATACTGACATTTGGTTCAGCTTCAGCAGGTAGAGAACAGTCTGTTCAGTGGAGAATAGATATTCATCTGGCAGGAGGGCTGCTGATTCCCTCTGCCTAGTTACATGTGGCTCCCTGTCTACCCTGCTGCTCTGGACACAGTGCATAAAGCATCACCCTCAGCCACTCCTGCTCTGTTCTTTATGACACTTTCAGAAAGTTGAGGGTACATTGTGGCTTCTGTCTATCACCCACAAGTGAGGCTTTGCTGCAATATCATGGACAGAATGATGAGGAAAAGGAGTAAACTGTCTCGAACTCTGTACTAGCTGCAGGTTCAGCCCGTGTGCTCAGTTGCTGTCGTTTAGCTTCACGCAGCTCAGTGAATCTGCAGTGCTTTGATCTCACGGCAGCAACTCTGTCCCTTAAATACTTGCATTTCAGCCCATACTGTTGGCAGGGCATGAGCTAAACGTATGGACTTGGGACTGAGTTTCTGGGAAATTCCAATTAATCCAGCTTGCGTTTGTTTTGGTTTTCTTTCAGGTGACCTTAAACAATGTGGAAGTCTGCAGCGAAAACATCATGACCCTAAAGAAGACTTTGGAGGTGCGGTCTGTTTTCTTTACTGGTTTTTCCTAAATCAAATTTGTAATATCCTCCCTTGGCAGAGGAGTCAAGTAAACCGTCTGGACTTTGATATGCCCAAATTCCTGAGGTTTTTGCCCTCCAGCCTTAGGGAAGCAATATTGAGCTGGCAGAGCAATTTCCGGCTGATAGTAGCAGCCAGAAATACCAGTTCCTCCAGCCTGACCAACCTGGTGCAGGAATAACATGTGCATCATGGAGAGTCTGTGGTTCTCCGGTGCTGGGCTGGACAGGCCCTGGCTTATTTTCTTGCTGTCCTGTCTCTCCCCAGCTGAGCCAGCAGCCTCTGCCTTTGCAGGAGCAAGAGTTAGGCACCTGTGCTAGCCCACACACTGGTGGGCAGCCAGAGCCTGGCAACACGAAGCAATAAAATCTGCTCAGGTTATTAATTTGCAGCTTGCTCATGGATCTCTTCCCTGCAGAGTGACTGCAGCAAACTGCTTAGCCAAGGATTCGGAGGTGAGCAAGCACAGGCCAAGATTGAGAGCTGCCTCTCGGACATGGCTGCTGTCTCAAACAAATTCCGTGACCTGCTGCAGGTGAGTGTCTCTCTGAATTACTGCTGGCTTCCAACACTGGCTGCTTGGGGAGAACTTGGGCAGGAATCACTTCAGCCTGGGCCTGGGCCATGTCTGACTCCAGGAGTGCTGGGTAGGGTGCAGGAGGGAGGAAATCAGTCAGCTTTGAGGCATGGAAAGAGCCCCAGCCTGTTTACACAGCCACACCAGCTGGCATCTGTGTAAAAAGCAGTGGAAGCAGCTGCAGAGCCAGAAGGAATCTTGCTTCATTTGTCTTCACTCAGCACAGAGTTGTAGTTGGTTCAGCATTTTCAGAAGAAGAAATATTAATAGCATTTCCATCTCCTCCATTTTCCCTTGTGGCACAGCACATTGTCAAGTTGTCCACAGCTTCACTAGGTAATGCTGAATACAAGCTGTTGGTAGAGAAGAGCTGCTCTTTTCTCAGGTTTCTCCTTCTTTCCCAAATGGAAATACTCCTCAGTATGGAGCAGAAGACATTCTGACTAAATCCAGTCTTCTGTGGCATACTGGGGCCTGTTGTCCTAAAATTTCACAGCGGTCTCTGTAAAGGAGAGAAGCAGGAAGATTTAGTGGAAAGTAGCCAAGTGAAGGAGAATTAGTTTGAACCAGATTTGCCTTTGTACTTCACAGAGGAGCCAGGCTATTTCTTGTTTGGCTTTGTAGTCCAGGGCAAGCAGATGCCTTCAGTCCAGCATTGCCAGTGAACCCTCCTGGGGACTGTGATCAGTATCAAAAACAAAGAGCTCATCCGTAAAAGTCTCCGGTCTGGCTCCAGTGCGCTTTCAAAAGTGGCTGCAAAGCAATCAAGAGGCTGAGCAGGAAGCTCCTGTGCTGCCTGAGTCACACACACATTGAATTTACCTCAGAAAAGGACAGTTGCCAGCAGGGCCTGCTCAGAAATGCCAGTTTTAGTTAAAAACTTCCATCAAATGCCAGGCAGCATTGGTACTGACATAGTTTCATGCTGAGTGAGCTTTCGTGACACCTTGCTGAGCCAAAGAGGGGTGACTGGCAGGAGAGAGCTTTGAGAGCTCTCTGGCATCACAGGGGACAGAACAGCCTTTGCTGACAACCTGCTGCTCAGGGGAGATGGCGTGTGCTGGGGTTATGATTAATTCAGGGAACTAACTGTGGTTACAGCTTTTATCCTCCTTTTAGATTCTCCTACTGAGCTAAGCTGTGCTGGAGGTGGGAGGCATCAGCTGAGTTCAGTCTCAGTGCCCTGGCTGGTGCTGAGTGGAAAAGCTGAAGCTGGTGTCTTTTCCTACCCCATGTGCATCGCTCCTACCAGGAAATCTCTGTAGGTGTTTGGGATGGGGTAGGGAAGCATGAGCCCTTCAGACCAGGCTACAAGTCAGCACAACAGCAGCTTCTGGGCAAACATCCTTCCTCTCCTTCCTCCTCTTCTTGTGGTGTCCTCAGAGCCCTCCAGCACTGGAAGAGATCTGGCACTTCTGAGTTCAGTTTCCTGTGCAAGTCTGTGGGTTGGTTTCCCCAGTTGAGGATGGGAGGGAGCATCAAGAGAGCCTGGCTGTAAAGGTTTTGTGCCTCACTGTCCTCTTTTCTTACTGTCTCCCTCAGGAAGGTCTAAATGAGCTGAACAGCACAGCCATCAAACCCCAGGTGAAGCCCTGGATCAACCTATTCCTCTCTGTCTCCCACAACATCGAGGAGGTGAGGCTCAGTGTTCTCTTTTTCCAGCTGTACTTGGGCATTCTCCACCCTCTGCTCAGCAGCACAGTCAGAGCAATGACTGTTTCTGTCCTCTCAGTTATCCGTCTTTTCCTTGGCACAGAGCATCAGTAAATACCCAGACCTTGCTCTGCACCCGAGCCTGGAAAGGGACATTTGGCTAGAGAGGAGCTTGAGAAAACGGAAGGGGTGCAGTGCTGCTCCAGGAGGGACCTTCCTTCCTGTCCTCTGGGCCGTTGGCTGCGGTTTACTTCAGACCACGTAAACAACCCTTTCTGCATTTCACTGGCAGGAGGAGTTCAGTGACTACGAGGCCAATGATCCCTGGGTCCAGCAGTTCATCGTCAATCTGGAACAGCAGATGACAGAGTTCAAGGTGAGAGGGAGGTGGCAGCCTGCCAGGCTTTGGCCAGACCTCCACATGGCATCCTCCAGCTCTTTCCCTGCTCAGCATGCAGAGATGTCCTCCAGTGCCTTGCAGGTCTCTTAGGGATCCAGTCACCCACTTCTCCTGCAATTCTCAAAGCCTGCTTGCAGGCCCCACACACCAGGATCGCTTCTGTGATGCTCTCCACTTGCCAAGCCTGCGAGTCCTTATTTGAAAGTGTTCCTA
Source organism: Atrichornis clamosus (assembly GCA_013400975.1). NCBI lineage: Eukaryota > Metazoa > Chordata > Aves > Passeriformes > Menuridae > Atrichornis > Atrichornis clamosus. The sequence goes on from WBMZ01015707.1 coordinate 45,979, forward strand.
GGCTTGGATTTTAGGGACCTCTGTTCAGTTTTTCCTGACATGAATGACACAGGTTTCTGCTTCCAGGCTGGGCTGTCTCCAGTGATTTACGATACCCTCACTGGTCTTATGACCAGTCTCATAGCCATTGAACTGGAGAAAGTGCTGCTCAAATCCACGTTCAGCAGGGTAAGCAAAACACTCCTCTACCCTGCCGTCTGGCTTGAGTGCAAACCCTCAGTGAAGGGATGGGGCACAGCAGAGGCAAGTGTTACCCTCAAGGAAGCTCTGCAACCACCAGTGGCCAGCTCAGGGACACCTGTGCATTAGCATCCACAGGGAAAATGTTTTGTGATGGGAGTGAGAAGAGCTGGCACCAATAAGGGGGCCTGGGTTTTGAGGTGGGTCTAAACATAAGCCACTTTAAGCTGCAATAAATGGTCTACCTGGGACCCTCCTGCTCAGAGACCTCCCCCTGCCTCTCTTGGACTTTTGTGTCTTTGGCACAACCCCTGGTCCTGCTTGGAGGGTTAACAGAGCCCCCTCGGTGCCCACAGCTCGGCGGTCTGCAGTTCGACAAGGAGCTGAGGTCTCTCATAGCCTATCTCACCACGGTCACCACCTGGACTATCCGCGACAAGTTTGCCCGTCTTTCCCAGATGGCCACCATCCTCAACCTGGAAAGGGTGAGCTGCACTTGGTCTGCATCTATTGGGGGATTGTGGGAGCACCAGCTGGACTGCACATAGCTTTACTGAGCTCATCCAGATGCCGTCACACCTACTACAGGGTGTGGAGAAGCTGGAAAAGTTGCTCCATGTCTGATGGGTGCTCAAGTTTGAGCTCACCTGTGAGGGCAGTCTGTGCTGAGCCATCTCCTGTAGCTCCCCTCTTCTTCCAGGTGACAGAGATTCTGGATTACTGGGGTCCAAACTCAGGTCCCCTCACCTGGCGCCTTACTCCTGCCGAGGTCCGGCAGGTGCTGGCTCTCCGCATCGACTTCCGCAGTGAGGATATCAAGCGGCTGCGCCTGTAGTTGGTCGGTTCTTGGATCAGCACCACGCTGGGGCTAATGGCAGGAAGGCTGCAGTCCTGGAGCCTGCCTGGATCCTGCCCTGGGGCTGCTGTTAGATGGTGTGGGCAAGGGATGATGTCTGTCCTCCCACTCACATTCCTTGGTGCAAGTGGCTTTCCTGCTCCTGGCAAGAAGTGCTGCTATCCTTTTGTGGGAGCAGGAACAAGGCACCAGAGGAATCTCTCATGCTGAAAGCAGCGTGATGCTATTTCTCAGAACTCAGGCTAGTGCCAGCTCCCAGCGCCCTACAGGGCCACAGGCCAGGACATTTGGGGGCTGGCGTAGCTCAAATACGGGCCTGCAGAGCTCTGTCCATGCAGCTGCTGCAGTTGTGTTCCCTCTGTGCCCGCAGTTTAAGGGTCAGCTGCTGGAGTCACAAATGCTGAGTCCTGGCTCTCTCCCGGTGGTGATGGGGACTGTTCTGCTGAAGGGAAAAGGAGTGATTCCTTGGGAGGGTGCTTGGAAAATCACTAGAAAGCCTCAGTAGCAAGTGGGGCTGTGTCCCTGCTGGCTCTTGTACAGCTACTCTGTAAATAAACCTCGCCTGCCTGAGCTGCAGTCTCCAGTGGTGTGTTCAGCTGTGGGCCTGGAGGGACCTGGAGAGATGTGGGACAAGAGCTCTGCTCCATTTCTCCTCTTCTACCTTGTGCCAGGGCATCCAAAGGATCTTCCTGTCTTGCCTGGCTGCCTCCTGTGGCTGCAGTCTTGTTCTGTCCCTCTCAGCCAGGGCTGTGGGGGGGGATAACCAGCCCTTACACACAGGTTCTGCCATTTCCAGCCCTGGAAAAGCTTTGCCCATGCATTGCTGAGCCCTTGCTATCCTGTGGAGAGGAAGCAGCTATGCTAGGGACAGAGGGACACAAACACATGCTGGCAACAAGCCTTTTTATTCAGACTGCAGGGGCTAGTACCTTGCTTTCACTGTGCACTATTTAACTGCTGAAACAGTCCCTCAGGACAGGAGAGGGTCTTGATTCCATATCCAGATGCATCCCTGTTGCAGAAGCATTGCATGCTGAATGGGCAGCTTGGGTCCCTGCTGCTGGAAGAGCAAGAAGGTTCCTGCTAGAGGCAGCATCACAAATGCTAGTCTGTTCCCTTTGGAGAACCATAAAAAATGGAGTGAAATCCCAAAATCAGGCTGGAGGCCCTAGCAAACTGTCCTTCCCACAAGGCCACCTGGTACAGATAGTTTTTCCTGCCTGCACAACTTGTCACAGCTTCTCCAAGCTCTTGTTTTTGGGGCAAGTAGCAGCACAAAAAGGCCGTATCAAGACCTAAGGCACCTGCTGGAGCTGGTTGAAGGAGCTGCTCCTAAAGCAGCAGGGATTTCCCTGCTTTGGAAGGCAGCTGGCTGCTCCCTGCCCTGGGTATCTGCCAGGAACGGGCCAGGCTGAAGGCCTTCACACAGCCCTGTCCTCTGCAGGGTGAGCACCATCCTTCATATCACATCCCACAACCTCCACAGAGAAGCCGCCTGTGTCCACCTCGATGCTGTGGATACTGAAGTTGCCCAGGCCCTATAAAAAAAAAAGAGTCACAGGTTGGGACAGGAGCCAGCAAGGGACCTGTTCTCACCTCCAAGGTCCCGGGTAGGGCAGTGGGACAACAAGCAATCACATCCCACGCGTGGTGGGGAGAGATGCTCCTCGTGCTCTACATAAAGCTGCTGCAAGCTGCCTGCAATAGTGGAGGGCTCACAGCTCACCTCGGTGTTTGCCAAGATCTGGTGCAAAGCCTCTTTCTGCCGAGGGGCTTTGGTTAAGACATAAAGGAAGCCACCTCCGCCAGCCCCAGCCAAGCACTGCCCGTAGACGTAGGGCCGGAGAGTGTCCATCATGCGCCCAACGGCCAGCGGCTCACAGCCCGGGGCCATGCACTTCTTCTGCTGCCAGTAGCAGTCCAGACACTTGCCAAGGAGCAGCAGGTCACCTGCAGGGGAGGGGATATTGCAAATTACTTGTTTCTCACCCAAAGGGCAGAAATATCTCTGCCTCTCCTGTGCAGCTCAAGCTAAATTCTGCCTTGTCTTTTCCAGTTCCTCCCCGCTCTGCCTGCCGAGCAGGCAATCCCAGCCCTGTCACGTTGCTGTTTATTTTTAATCCTCCACAGAGGGAGGATTTGCTTGCTTTAATGCTCCAGCTACCTCTCTGCAGCAGCCAAATGAACCCACTGCACTGACCAGGCGTGGCCCCTGAGCAGTGTCACCAATGGCTCACAGAAAATCAAACAGATTCAGCACATATAACCCCCTCTTCTCCAAAAACTTTGTTCAAGCCTGAATTTTGGGGTATTGCCTGGTGAGGGTGGGCTTGCAGAATTTGAGCCTTCTGCAGTTGCAAGAGCTTTCATCCTCCAGCCTTTGCCTATTCCAAGACTGCAAAGCCTCTCCCCAGACAAGTTTGTGTTTCTTCAGCTGTTGAAAGGGCCAACCTGGCACAGGGAAAGGGGCTCACACCTTGCCTCAAGGCCTGGGCACACTCCTCGGCGTTGCTCACCAGCGCATCAGCATTTTGCACAATGGAGGGCAGCCTGGCATACCAGTTCCTCACCACATCCTGCAAGAGGCCAGAATGTCCCTGTCACTGTCCTCCTGGCTCTGGCAGCACCTGGGAAGATAGTGCTGCACCCACAGACTTGGGTGCCAGCTCCTGCTGGGGTAACAAAGCTCTGCACCAGTGAAGGGGATGGCACCAAAGGCCATGGGGGGAGCAGAGGCCAGGGCCTGTGACACCCAGGGACACCCAGGCATTACCTGGAGCAGGTTCCGGGCCAGGCGAGTCTTCCCCGTGTACACCAGCAGCAAGTGATCATTGAGGGTCTGGGTAAAACCACTGGGGACTGGGATCTGCTCCACTTCCACTCTGAGTGGCAGCTGGGCCTTTGACCTCCCAATTTTGATGCCAGGGACGAGCCCACCAACTTGGTCCTGCCAACCACCGCCTGCAGGGCAGAGGGTCCTCAGCTACTGCTGGGACCCCCACCTTGTGGGCCAGCTGCTCTCCCAGGCCCTACCTGTTGTGAGTCTCTGCTCCAGGTAGAGCACAGCATGGATGAGGGACTCGGTGCTGGCAGCCTTCCCTGCTGCCCGGTAAAGTGATGCCATCACCGCTCCTGCCAGGATGCTGCTGGTGCCTGCAGGGAGCACACATGGAGCCAGGGCAGTGAGGCACTGTCGTGCCCCCGAGGGCCAGGTGTCAGTGAGGGGCATGCCCCATTCTGGTGCTGGCAGCCCAGCCCTTTCCCTGCAGACCCACCGAGGCCAGACCCGTGGGGCAGCTTGGACCAGGTATGCACCTCAAAGCCACCGCCGAACCTCTCCATCAGCTGGGCCCGCAAGGGTCTCTGGGAGGGGAACTGCACAACCTGGGTGCAGATGAAGGCAGCTTTGAGCAGGGCTCCTGAAAACAAAAGGGAAGTAAAGCTCATGCCTGTGCTACCTGCACCCTCATCCCATTGTCCCCAAAAGGGGCCACTCTGGCACCAAGGGGACATCACATGTACAGAGCCAGGCTGGCAGCTGGTGACACCTCACCTGGGGCATGTGGCTGGCAGTAATCCTGTAAGTGCTCCAGCTCCTGGCACACCAGCTCTGCCACTGCCTCGCTCCGGGGTGTCCCGCTGAGGCTGAGGAGGCGCAGCTCTGGCTGGACAATGCGCCGCACCCGGGCACCGATGGGCCGGCACCCGTCCACCAGCACTGCCACATCCACCACGGCCCCCCCGTGCTCGTAGGTGATGGGGGGGGTGTCACTCCAGCCGCCTGCCAACGCTCACCATCAACCCCCTGGGAGGGACTCTGACTCCTCTCCCCCCAGCACAACAGAGGTGAGACATGGATTATGTGACCGGGGGGATGCACTCACCGGAGAGGTCCAGGCGGGCTGGACACACCGCCTGCACCCAGTGCCCTAAGGGGGGCAGCTCCACCTGTTCCACGGTGACAAACTGGCATGAGGACATCACCGCCTGCCGGACAAGGATCTGCTCGGCCCCCTCGTAATGCCGAGCTGCTCTCACCAGCAGAGCCGGCCTGGGATGAGAGGGGTGCTGAGCCCACTGCCAAATCTCCATGACTGCACCAGTGCCTGGGATGGGGCAGCTGTTGCTTGCCAGCCCCAGCCTCACCGGCTCATCCACTTCTGCCGCTCAGCAGCCAGCTCCCGGACACCGCCAGCGATGTCTCCCCTCTCCAGGTGCCCAAAAGCTGAGGCCCACTCCCTGTTGGCAGCAGGACCACTCCGCAAGCCCCCCTCCCCTCGTGCCATGCAGCCCAGGATGTCGGCGATGCAGGCGAGTGCCCGTGCTGCAATACCAGCATCACTGGCCGTGGAGGCAACTAGAAAGTAAAATAAAAGGAGGCTGCAAAGCCACAGCTGGGCTGCAGGTCACCCCAAACCAGCCCACTTTGCCATAAACTGGCCCCAGGGGAGCAGGACTTGGGTGACTTGTGCCCACCCAGGCTTGTCGGATGCCCTGCAGGTGCACCCCTATGGGTTCCTGCAATAGTGGGGGTCATTGAAGGGAGTGAGGAGCACTGAACAGTTCTGACAGCCAGAGACACAGCTCATGAGTCCAGCTCACCCTTGTCCAGCGTGCCCAGCACAGCCTCGTGGTAGCCCTCATGGACAGCACTGCGGGCGAGCGGCAGGAGACTGCTATCCTGGCGCCCCAGCAGCACCCGCCGCACCTTGCGCTGGCCCTGCAGGAAGAACAGGGCCTGGCGGGTGCCCAGCTCGGCCGCTGTGTCCAGGCAGGGCAGCAGCTCCTGCCAGGACATGCGCCAGGCCGTCCGCCAGCGCACGAGTTGCTCACTGGCCACTGTGGCCGGGGCCAGCAGCCACAGCACATCCTCCAGCCCCAGCGCCTCGCAGGCGTGCAGCACTGGGAAGAGCCGGGCGCTGAGCAGGCAGCGGCTCCTCCGCGGCATCTCAGCATCCCAAAGGTCCCCTTCCCTGATGGAGGGAGAGTCCATCAGCACTGCCCTGGGGCTCGAGGACACCTTCCATGAGGGGAGCTGGGATGCAGGATGGGTTGAGGTGGCTGTGACACCTCCAGGAGCTGGGTCTCCTGTCCCATCCTGGCACGTGGCACCTACCGTACACCCGTCCGTCGGAAAAATTCAGCCCAGGGCATGTTCAGGTAGGTGGCCTCTTCCACAGGGCTCTGTAAAGGCACAGAGGGGCTGGTCACACCCCGGCTTCGCTGCAAGCCTCGCGCCACCTCACCGCTCCCACACCTGCCAGTCGTCGAGGCGGCCGGTGAGAGTGAACACACGGCAGGACAGGTCACGCAGCCGGATGTGGTGGCCCTGCAGGACAACATCACGCAGGGGACAGCCCTGCAGGGCTGGTGAGGAGCCCACGTCAAGGCCTGAGAGGAGGCAGCCAGGACCAATCTTCAGGGGACCCTGAGGAAGAAGCAGCAAGGCCCAGAGTGGCATAACTGGCCCCCAAACCAGAGCCAAATCTTAACCTTGGAAGGGGACAACCACCCTGGGAGACAAGCTGGAGCCAGCACAAGCTACATGGCAGGACATAGTTTTGTCACAAGGCTGCATAGACATGGACTACAGAAATTCAGGCCAGGCAACAGCCTCCAGGGCTCACGGCCATAACAGAGTCCTCAAGGACAGAGTCTGCCCTGGTTCCCAGGGAAGGACAGCCCAGAGGTGACAGCCTCCTCCCCTTGCTTGTGATGGGTGACAGCCACCAGGGTCCCCAGCACCAGCCAAATGGCAGCCCCAAAGACGAAGAGCACCCCAAATCTCACAGCTGTGGATCCTCCATCCTACCTAGCACCACCTCACCCTGCTGCCCGTTCACTGCACTGGCAACTGTGGGTCACTCCCATGCTAGTCACATACCTGGAGGTGACAGTGCTGGATGACACTGCCAGCTGCCAGCTGCACAGCTCCTTCCAGCAGGCAGTTGGTGACTGAAGAGCCATCCTCCACAAGACAGGGCTGCTGCAGAGGGCACAGAGGCATGTGGGACCAGGGTCCAGGCACAGAGCTCAGAGCAACCCCCAAAAAACACGCATGAATAAGGCTGGGGATGGAAGGACATACGTCCACGTGGGAATGGGCTGTCTTGCAGAAGTGGAGGTGGCTGGCAGAGCCAGGGAGGAGAGTCAGGCTGCGGATGTGGTCGCTTGCAGAGGTGGTCATGTAGTCGTAGGATGCATTGGGGATGCAGGCTGTGGGGGGCAGGAGAGCTCTCAGCACACCAACAACATATGTCAGTGTGTCTGACACTCGTGTGAGCCAAGGACAGCCATGCTGAACATCCCCAGTTGAAGAGGTGAAAAGACCTGGGCATCAGCAGTTTTGGGGAGACACAGCTGCCAAGCCCTCACCACCCCACCTCTCCCCAGGCAGGGGAAGAGGGCTCAGGGATGGGTCACATCACATGCACTTACTACAGCATAGAATCACAGAATGGTTGGCGTTGGAAGGGACCTTAAAGATCGTCTAGTTACAATCCCCCGGGCAGGGACACTTTCCACTAGAGTCAAAAGGAAGCACTCACCCATGCTAAGAGGGAAGCCACGGAGAGCTGTCCACAGCACGGAGCGGGCGCTCCTCACGCTGGCATCGCCACCACCCTTCACAAAATCCTCCTCAGTCATCCCCCCTGCCATGCACAGCACGATGTCGAAGAAGAGGGAGAGCTGAGGAGAGAAGGGACTTGCTGGGTGCAGCCATCCTGACCCCTACCTTGCTGCTGGGTGCTCCCTCCCACCACTTCTCCCACCCCAATCTGGCAGTGTGGGGCAAACAGACCCTACAGAGATGCCCAGCAGTGGCACCTGCGTGACAAAGGGTCCTATCCCCCACAAAGGAGCTGTCACCTGAATGGGTGGTGCCCCTGAGTCCAGCCCCATGTAGGTGCAGGCGTCCAGAGGAGGGATGACATGTGTGGCCAGAAGGTGCTCGGCAGCATCCGAGGAGAAGAAAACAATCCCACAGACCTGCAAGGCACAGCAGGGCTGAGGTTGCAGCTGTGGTGACACAAGGGATGGGCTGGCAGGGTCCCCAGTGCTCGAGTCGTGCCGTACCAGCGGGACGGTGCCGTCCGGCCCCGCACACTGCTGGATCTGGGCCTCCGTGCCTTTGTAGATGATGTCACACACCAGTCCCTGGGAGCAAAACCACCCCAGTGAGCTTTTTTCAGGGAGCCCCAAGCCAAGCAGCTCTAGCAGTGCCAGGATCCCAGCATCCAAGAGATCAAAGGGTTGGGGACCCCTGTGCCTAGAAAAGGGTGCCCCTTGAAGAGGGAGCTGCTCCAACCTGTTCATCGGTGAGGTAGACTCCATGATTCCTGGCATATGTTGGGCTCCCAGGCACTGCGATCACTCGGACGCCCTGGAAGCCACCCCAGTTGATGTCTGGAGGAGGGACAGAGACCAGTGCCCACTGAGGCAGTGCATGTACCCACACTGGGCACAACTGCCTGAAAGCCAGAACCACAACAGAGGAAGTGGCAGCAGCATTCAGCCTTAACCACCTCACTGCAAGCACAACAGAGACTCCCACACAGGACAGCAATGCCTGAGCATCCACACCCTCCTAGGAGCATGGCACAGGCTGACCAGCCATGCTGCTGGCTCAGAACCCTGTCCAAGGCCAGCGTACGTGCTGGAAGCAAGGCTGGTACCCACTCACCTGGTGTTGAGGGCACAGTGAGGAGCATGTCGGTGCTGCAGACCCAGACGCCTGGTGGGGAGCCCACACAAAGCTGCCAAGAGACGGACCACATGCCCAGGGATGGCAGGAAAGGAGCCCAGCCCTCATGGAGTACCCAACACCCTTCCTGTCCTGCTGGGGACCGAATCCACCCCCAGGGCCCATCCCCAAGCTACACAGACCCGGTGTGTCATGGTCCCCAGCAGGCTGTCCAGGTTGCAGACCAGCGATTCGGCTGGGGCACTGGGCTCCTCTGCGGGCAGGCAGGTGAATGCACGGCCGCAGTCGTCGAAAGAGAAGTCACGGCCCTGGTGGGATGGAGAACAGAGGGGTCATCGGGAGGAAGTAGCTGCAATGAGGGGTCCCACGCTGGGCTGCAGGTCGGCTCTCACCATGTGCAGGATGAGGATGCGGGCATCCCTCAGGACGTCAGCGGTCACCACCTGGGAGGCAACAGCAGGGGATAGTCAGAGGGCAGGGAACAAACAACCTCTCAATTCCAGCGTCCCCAGGCCCAACAGAGGCTGTCACCTCTCACCGTGCATCCGGCCCGGGCGCTGAGGTGCTCAGCTGCCACCAGCAAAGCGTTCAGTGTGGCTCCGCCACTGCCCAAGCGGTCCCAGGGGTCCTCCACGGCCAGGAGGAGCGCGGGGGGGCATCGGCCCAGCCCGCCCCGCAGCCGCCGCACCTCCAGCTCTGCCAAACGAGAGGCGAGCGACGCTGAGAGCCGATCCCGCCGCCCCGCCGCGGCGGGCAGGGAGGGAGGGATGGTGCCCGTCTCGCCGCTTGCCTCGCTGCAGGGCGGACACGCCGCCGTGACCCCGCCGGCAGGTGAGGAGGACTGCACTCCACTCCGCCGCCATAGCCGCACCGCCCGCCCTCCGCCCCCAGCCTGTCGCCGCGGGGCCTGCTGGGAGGTTTAGTCCAGCCCCCGCTGCCGCTCCGGGACGCTCGGCGCTGAGGGACCACAACTCCCAGCGTGCACTGCGCGGCAGGGTACGGACCGCTTAAAGACACAGAGCCGCCCTGTGCTGCTCACCCCCATTCTTACCATCCCGGGGGCTTGCAACGGGACAGTGGGGGTTTTGACATTTTCTGCCCTAAAATGCGCCTCGGAGGCACTGCGCACCCCTAAGTGCCCTGGATCATCCCTGTCACGAGTCCGGCTCCTCGTAGGGGTCTCTGCAGAGAGGGGAGGGGGTGTCCGGAAGGTGGGCGCTGGTGTCGGTGCCCGGTGGATGTCAGGGTGGGTGTCCGGTGAGTGCTGGGGGTCGGGGTGGGTACTGGGAGATGCCGATGCGCTGCGGTGGGTTCCGGAGCTGGGTACCGGAGTGGGTACCAGGGAAGGTAGCGGGAGATGCCAGTGCGCCAGGTGGATGGCGGGGTAGATAACGGGGGATGGGTACTGGGGTGCCGATTCCCGGAGATGCCGGTGCGCCGGGGGGTTACTGGGATGGGTACGGAGGTAGGTACCACGGTGGGTACCGGATTGGATACCGGGGGTGTTCAGTGTGTTGCCGATTCGTCGAGTGGGTACCGGGGTGGATCCTGGTGGATGAGTACCGGGGCCTGGTTACCGGGGATGCCGATGTCGCGAGCTGGGCATCGGACTGGGGTATGCCGATGTGCCGGGGTGAGTCCCGGGCTGGACATCGGGGTAGTTTCCGGAGACGCCGGAGGGAAGGGTGGGCGCAGGCGGCCCCTCTCTCCTCCTACAAGTCCCACAAGCCCCGCCGAGCGGCCCAGGACTACATCTCCCAGCCTGCCGGGGCCGGCCCCCCGCCCCGCACGGCACGGCACGGCACGG
>WBMZ01015709.1:0-47834 GCA_013400975.1 Atrichornis clamosus
CCCGCCCCGCGGCCCCGCCCCTCCCGCCCCTCGGATGCTCCCGGGCAGCTGCGGCCGCGGTGCCGGCGCGGGGCCATGGCGGCCCCGGACAGCTGCGTCAAGGTGGCCGTGAGGTGAGTGCGGGGGTCCGGTGCTGCAGGCGGGAGAGGGCTGTGCATGCCGGGGGGCGCACGGAGCTCGGTGCGACCGGAACCGATGCCGAAAGGCGGGGCGGGCGCTGCAGCTGCGGGTGCGAGGCGGAGGTTGGCGGGTGCCCGCTCCGTTCTGATCCCCCCACCATCACCCGGGCGGTGGGACCCCGTCGAGCCGTGGTCTGCCGCACCCTGCACGGCCCCGCCGCTCTCCTCCCCAGCCCCCGCTCCGCACCGTTTCAGGGTGTCTCCCCCCGCTCCCCATCGGCTCCGGCGCAGCCCGGCGCTGTTCTCCCCCCCACACCGCCCGCCATCCCTCGTGGCCGGCGGTGGGCGAGGCCGGGAACCCCCATCCCCTTCACCTGCAGAGACGGCCGGCGCCCAGCCTGGGCAGTTCCCGGCTGCGGCGCGTGTAGGTTTGGCCACCCGAAGTGTCAGCAGGATGCCGGGGGATGGGGGGGGGGGTCCCTGCTCGCCCCCCCCGCTGGGTGGTGGGAAACGATGCGGTATCTCGGTGTCCTTTGTGCTGGGAACAATGCGCCTGCAGACCCGCACCTCGCAGAGGAGCTGCTGGCGGCTTCTGAGCCCGCCGGGGCTCGGGGGCTGCGGGAGCTCGGGGGGCGCGGGCCGGGCGGGGCCGAGCCCCGCGGGGGCGGGTGACACCCCCTGTGTCCCTCGTCTTTGTGAGCGCCGTGCCCGGGCTGGTGCGTGCGGTACGCGGCCCCGGGCTCTGCCGCTCCCTAGCCCTCCGGGAGGAAGGAGTCCCCGGGGAAAGAGCGGATCTGAATCCCTCGGAGCGGCAGCGCGGGACCTGCCCGGCTGTCGCGGCCGGAGCCGCCGTCACGCGGGGGAGGGGACCGGCTGCCCCCCGCTCGCCTCGTGCCCGTGCCGGGGCAGTCTCATCTGCCGGCATCGTGGGGTGGGAGTGGATCGGGCCCCGTGGGAGCCCGGACTCACGGCCCCTCCCGCCCGGCTGGGCACGCCGTGCCTCCCCCCCGCGGGGCTGCCCGAGCACGCTGTGCCCCCTGTCCCCCCACCGGCACGGGCAGGGCGGGGCCTGGTGGCTGCGGGGACTGCGCCGGGTCTCGGAGGGCACTGCCCGGGCCCTGCCTAGTCAGAACGAGAGCACAAAAGATGCTGCTGGTGCAGCGGCAGTGATGGAGAGAGAGCGGGTGGGTGTGGGGCTGTGTGTGCGTGTGCACGCGGGTGTGCAGGGCTGTGTGCGTGTGCACGTGTGTGTGTGCACCAGGACACCTCCCAGCTCCCGCTGCCCTCCAGCCTGCGCGCCCTGGGAGCAGCCGGAGGGGATTTTCTGCCGTGCTCCTCTCGAGAGGCTGAGGGTCGAGGCCAGGCTTTGGCTGTGAAGGATGGGGGAGCTGCGGGAGGAGTGACGGCAGCCCCTGCTGCGGGTGCCGCTGGGGTGCCTGCACGGGGGCAGGGAGGGCTGTGCCAAGATAAGAGTGTCCGTGCCAGGACGCTGACCCGGGAACCGTGTAATGCCGGTTCTCGGGGTGGAGATTTCCTCCTGGACAGACTCTTCCCGTCTCCATCCTGAATTTTTCTTGGGATGATGCCTTTTAACATCATCCCGGAGATGGGGAGGGTACCGCTCAGGATGGCGGCTGTGGGGTCGTTTCTGCGGGGCTCTCCTAATCCCTCAGGTCTCTTCCAGCAATGGTATCCTGGGCTGGCTGGTGCCTGGGGAGGGGATAGGAACCGGGAGGTGACTGGGATGTGCAGCATTGCAGTGGGGCTGGGGTGGCCATGGTGAGGAACCAGGGAGGGGGAAGAGATCCAACCCTTTTCCACCCCTTCTTGAGCGAGTGAGCCAACATCCCACTTAGTGCAGCTGGTGGGAGCCGGGCAGATGGGGCAATGCGGTGGTGGAGGTGAGTTGGGAGGACAAAGGAGCAGGGCTGGGAGCAAGGAGGCTGCGAGACAAAGCCGGCAGGTCGCGGCGCCATGCAGGAAGGTGGCTGCGATGCCGAGCTGAGTGTGCAAGGGCTGAGCTGCTCTCCCTGCAGACGACCTGCCTTTTCTGCCACAACAGCCCCGGGGGACTGGGGCTGGGTCCCCTCTTGTCCTTGCCTCGGAGCAGAGTGAGGTTTTCCTTTGTGAGTACTGGTGACACTCTGCCAGTGGAGCAGCCAGGCTGTGGGGTTCTCTAAGATCCCCCCACCCTTGAAGCAAACCTGCCCCAGATCCCACCTCTCTCAGCCAGCAGAGCATGGAGGAGGTCGAATGCTTCTGGGATGCAGCAGGACATGGATCAAAGCTCCCCTTTAGTCCTGTGATAATAACATGAATGGGCCAGCTGTGCTGTTTCTTTGGGGTCTATGTGTCTGAGTGGGAGTGAGATGAGACCTGGGGGAAGGGCCAGGGACACTGGGAAGTGATGGGAGTATTGGTGGAAGGCACTGTGGACTGTTGGGGTCAAACGGCTGGGGATGGTCTGGCTGATGTCAAGAGGTGCCACAGCCATCAGGACCCATCTCTGTGGTCCCACAGAGTCCTTGGGGCGGGTGGAGTGGGGACAGTGGAACAGAGATGCTGGGTCTGCGCACCTCAGTTCTTGTTGGTTGTCTTGGTCTGGCAGGAGAAGGCAGGAGCAATTTTGTGGTGTGTTTCACTGTCATCCTTACAGGTTCCCATCTTCCCCTCAAGACCTTTGTCTGGCCCATTTGCAGTGTGGGTCCAAAGAACCCATGTGCAGGGAGGTTATTTAGGCTTTCCACGTGCGGGGAGGGAAATGGCCGGTACCTGCGGCACCGCTGCTGTCAGCGGAGGGAAATGCAGGCCCAGCAGCTCCTCCTGGCTCAGGGACTGATTTGTCCCTGTACCTTGTACCTGCAGTTCAGACCTGCACTGTCTGCCAGGGCAGGGCTGGATCCTGCCCGAGTCCTTGCCCTCCCTGCTGGCAGGGTCTGCCTTCGCTTGCCCCTTAGCCTCAAGCCTGACTCGTGGCTGCGTGGCCGGGGAGGAGCTGCGGGCAGTGGTCCGGTCGGTGCCCACGTGCCCTGTGCCAGCGTAACGTCTCAGCAGGAAGCTGCTGCGATGGTGCTGAGCGGGGCAGCCTGGGGGCCCACACTCCTTAGACAGCAACCACGGCTTCCTTCGGTAGGTGACCTTCAAACGGGTGGCTGCAGTGCAGCCAGCACGGCAGCTCCCCACTCCTGCCCTCTGTCCAGCAGCACAGCCTTGATCTGAGGCTTGTGCCGGGGATTTGAGGCTTGTGCCTTGAGGCCCAGCAGCCCCCCTCCCACAGCTCCCTCCAAGATTGCAGTCAGGTGCTGCCAGCTCCTGCAGCCACAGTGAGCCGGGAGTGGGACTTGCCGTGCTGCTTGCAGGAAGCAGAGCTCAGCGCAGTGCTTTTGCAGTGTCAGGAAGGGCTGATGGCATGTATTGACCCCAGAGGCCATTAAACTCCTTGGCAGGAGGTCTGAGCAGCCTGGCTGGCTGCAGAGCTGCTCCCTGAGGGCACCTCCAAACTGGCCAGCTCATCGGAGAGTGGCGTCCCCTGTGCCAGAGCTGCCCGTGGCACTGAGCACGCCTGGCGGCTGCGGAGACGCAGGAAACGGAGCTTGTGAAATTGGGGAAGGAAGTTGAGTCGTATTTCAAGTTTATTTAAACCCTGCAACCTTCAGTTCTCTGCTGCTCTCGCAGACACTCCTGCTGTGATGCTCTGTGCTCCACACAGATAACCCAACCCGTTGCTGGCTCCTGCCTCGGGGAGCGACTCCCAACTCCTCAGAGTCCCCCCTCCCCATCATCGTGTGCCCTGAAGGGGCTTCGGCCGAGTGACTGAGCTGGCAAAGGCCTAGTGGTGGCATCAGCTGGGCTCCAGCCCTGCCAGGGTCCTGGCATCTTTGCTGCCACATGGCCCAGTCTCTCTGCCTGCTGTGATGTTTTCTGTGAATCTGAAGTCTCTGCAACCAGCTGGGGTCAGTCCTCGAGGAAGTGGAGTTGTAGCATTTCCAAACCAGCTCTTCTGGGACGGATTTGGGTCCAGTTGGAGAGGTGGTGTGAACCCTACTCATGCCAGTGTTGGTGCTGCCCAAGGACTCCAGTGGCAAAAGGGGGGGTACAGCCCCAGTGCCTGCTGCCCACCATCACCTGCTGCTGCTGTAGCTCAGAGTCCCCTCGGTGTGGTCCCAGGGGGCACCGTGTCCTGTCAGCTTTGGCTGGCGCTGGGCTGGCTTTGCTCAGATGTCACAGAGCCATGCAGGGAGAGATAAGACTATCAATCCTACCCCAAAACATGGGATGTGCCTGGCTCCTGAAGGGGGAGAGGTAGGGGAAGTGGGGAGGAGGTCACCCTATTCTGGTGTTGGGCACAGCCCTGTAGTGCTCCATCTCCCATCTGCAGGGGTGGGCAGCAGCCCTGATCCCAGGAAGGAAAGACTGCAGGAGGCTGCTGTATCCTGAGGGTGCTGGGCTGGCAGAGCACCGGTGTGGGCCCCGTTCTCCACCCTTTTCACCTACTGAGGGCCGCTCAGCCCTGGCGGTGTTTCCCGCCCCACCTTGCGGCTGTTTTGCCGCTGGGCTGAGCCCATCCGGATGCACTGCTGCTCTTGGGGCCGCTTTGGGGCTCCCCAGCCTGCTGTGGCTCAGAGCAGGCTGTGTTCCGGGAGGGACTGGCCTCCCCAGCGTGGAAGGAGGTGTCGGGGAGCACAGCGGGCGGGGATCCCACGGGTTCCTGGAGGGCAGTGCTGACCAGGTGTGTGGACGCAGGAGGTTCTGTGCCTGGCTCCCATCAGGCACTCGGTCGGCTCCTACAGCGGAAATGTTGGAAAGGGGATGGAGCCGGTGCGAGGGGCGAGCAGGGCTGCGCCCCCCGGCTCCACCAGATGTGCCACTGCTCACAGCAGAGCAGCTCGAGGATGGTTTTGGTGCCTGCACACATCGCCCATCGGCTGGGAATTTAACTGGATACCATGGAACCTCAGGAGCTTGGGAGGCCAGGGCCACATCAGCCAGAGGATGGAGCCAGCTGCTGCCTCAGCAGTGAAATTGGAGGCAGGAGAAAATTGCAGGAGATGAAGCCCCAAACAAAGCTGTCGGGAACAAGGCTCCTGGCCCCAGGAGAGGGAAGGTGATACCCCCTGTGAGCCCAGTGTGAACCACGGAGCCAGCCCTGGCCAGTGGCTGTACTGCTGTTCCTGCTGGGGGTGGGGGGCTGACCCCCGTGGTCCCACGGGGCTATTTCCTGCTGGAGGTTGTCAAAACACTCCATGCTGCTGGTTAAACAGCCGGCAGATTTGGGATGTGGAGGATTGTGAGGGCAGCTGCTGCTGGGATCTGCTGCAGGAGATCAGTCTGTGGGGGTGACTCTGCACCCTGGCCAGTTGCTGATGGGTTTTACTTTGGCTTGGTGGAAGGGACAGTGACTGGCCACCTGCCTGCCACCTCTTCCCCCTCTGGGCAGAGCAGGAGCTGGTCCAGTGCTACCCAGGCATGTCCCCTTGTCCCCACTGGCAGGGCGCTGCTGTGTGGGTGAGGGCTGCCTCATCCTGCTTGGAATCTGCCCCTCTGCTCTCTCCACACGGATGCCACACAGTCATGCCCTCCATTTCCAAGTGAGGGTTCAGGGCTGAGCTCCAGGTCTCCAGCGGAATCCCCTTCCCTGCTCTGCAGCTCCCTGGAGCCTGACACGGGTGAGGAAGATGTCTTGTCTTGTAGCAGAGCCTGGCCCCAAGCTCCCCTGTCCTGTGGTCCACCCACCCCATGTAACTGTGGGGGTCTGTGGACACCTCCCTGCTCACTGCCCATGCCCAACTTTGTCTGAATGAGATGTCTCCATCCTGGGAGGAGATGGCTGATGCTGGCAGGGAGCTGAGCTCCTGCTCCTCATCTTCCTCTGCCCTCCAAGCACTGAGTTCCCTGGCCCGATATTGCAGGGCTGGGAGGCACAACCCGGCCCCTCCTGTTGCAGGGGAGGGTCTCTCAGTCCATGGTGCTGTGATCTCTGCTCATCCATTATTTCAGGCTGCACCTGCCTGAGGGAGATGTTAGGGCAAAAAGTTCCTTATTCCTTGCCCAGAGGAGGGACCAGGTTTGCTCCTGGGTATTTCACAGCATCCCCCGCCCTGCTGGCTGAGGACTGGGCATTTATTTGTCGTTTGGGGAGGGACTGGAGAGGCATCTCTTTTGTGCCACCCTCTCCCATGTCTGCTGGGCAGGTTTGCTCTGATGTTCCCTGTGGGCTCAGGGGCTGCAGTACCTTTTGCCAGGGTCAGGTTGTTGTTTCCCCAGTGGCAATCGGAGTGCAGTGGGAGGCTGCCAGCAAGCTGGCTCTAGGAGAGCCTTATCTCCAGCAGGCATACCAGTATTGGGATGAAAATGGGACATGGGGACCTTGCAGGGGCGCCTGGGAAGGGGAGAGACCCTGTAGATGTCATTCTTTGGCTTGGGAGGAAATGGGAGCCTCAGTACTGGGGTGCAGAGTTGGGTGGGGGAGTGTGTCTGTCTGTCTCCATTGGACCTGTGGCATTCCTGTGCCCCACAGGATCAGGCTGATGGCCTGTCAGGCCCAGGGTCTACTGGTGAACAGTGGTTTCCTTTAAGTCTCTATTAACTGCTGACACTGCTGCTGAGCCAGTGGTTTTGGGGCTGTTCCTGCATGGCTGGAGAGGAGTGGGGGCCCTGTTGGGGTGTGTGTCACGTTGCGTGTGCTGCCACACGTGTTTCCCACCCTGCCACGTGTTTCCTGACACTGCACCCCTTTACAGGTGACTGTCCTGGGTCTGTTGTTTGCAAACATCCTCGTGGTGTTCCCCTTGGGCAGGTCCCAGACAGAGCTGAAGGCGTTGCCAGTCTCCTCCTGGGTGAAGGTGGAGTCCAGGGAGATCCCAAACTCGATTGGCTCCTGCTCCCCTCCAGGCTGAGCAGGGCAGGAGGCCCAGGGCCCTGCTGGTCCCTGCCCGGCGGCGGGCTGGGTGTCCCCGGTGTTGGCCCCGTGCGCTCCGATGGGTCTCGGCACAGAGCAGATGGTGCAGCTCAGAGCCGCGTGCTCCTGCCAGAGCTAATGAGCAGCACATGGTGCCTGCCAGGGCCTGAGCTGAAGGTTTCCCTAAGCCTGGGAAAGTCTGGAGTGAGAGGATTAGGGGGAGCCCAGGGGGCTCTGGGATCCAAGGCAGTGGGGTTGGCCCTGCAGGGGAGCAGGCTGGGCGGTGTTGGGGTGACTTCCTTGGGGGATGGATGTGGGGTGGAGGCACGTCCCTGCCTCGAGCTGTGCCCACTGAACCTCTGGGTGCACCCCAGCTCTGTGGGATGTCTCCAGACTGCCCAGGAGCTCCGTCTTGCCCCAGTGCTGGTCCAGTTGTGCTGGCTGTGGCACCCTCTGCCTTGGCAGGGTTTGGCAGGAGCACAGTGGCACGGGGGGGCTCTGTGCTCTGCTTGCTTCTTCTGGGAGGTGCCTGGTTATATCTTTTAATTGGATCGTTTGCCAACCAGACCTGGCAGTCTCAGGGGAGCCTGATTCAATTTTCCCTGATTGCTGAGCCGCTTTCCTGCCGTGGTAATTAAATACTGAACTTTGTCTTGGTTTGTGTCCAATATAACCTGTGTGCAGAGAGCCAGCCCTTGGCAGCCAGCCCTATCCTGGGTCCCCATGTTCAGGGAGAATGGGGCTGGGAGATCCATGGGTCTGGGCCTGGGGAGCCGCTGGTGAGGGCAGGCAGCCCCATCCATGCTTGCAGTGTTGGCCTGGAGATGTGGGAAAACCTGGAGTACTTTGCTCTGATCTTACCCAGGGAGCTGCTTGGCCAAGCTGAGCCCCCCCCACATGGCCACGCTGCACCCCATGTGCCACACACCACCTCACATGTTGGGTCTGTCACGCCTGGGGTGTCCTGGACCCATGAGATATCCTGGGAGAGCACTGGAGCATGTGAGCTGCTCCTCCTGGCTGCCCTGGGCTGCTTGGTAGGATTACAGGGCAGCAGCAAAACATGGAGGGCAGGCTTGGGGCAGAGGAGCGTGAAGCGGGTGGGCAGCAGAGGGGACAGGGAGGCTGGCAGGGGGGCTGTGTGCAGGTGCTGGTGCTCCTGCAGGTGCTCCTGCAGCCCTGATGCTGGGGGCACTGGAGGGAGCCAGCGACATGAGGAGCAGAGAAGGGGCCGTGGGAGGAGTGGGGATGGGAGCAGGGCAAGCTCCGGGGATGTTGGGATGGGAGTGGGGTGAATGCAGGCTCATGCGGGAAGGGGAAATGGGGTGAATGCAGGTGATGTGGGGAGTGGGATGAGCACAGGTGAAGTGGAAGCAGAGACAGGAGCAGAATGAGTGCAGGCAATGTGGGGAGAAGCGCCAGGTGCTGTCTGGGCTTGTCCGGCCCACCTGTCCTGCCAGGCTCACAGAGCTGGGCTGTGCTGCTGGGATCTGCCAGCTCCAGCCTTTGCCAGCCCACGGGGGCTGATGCCCGTGGCTGGGCAAGGGGCAGTGCCCAGGCCCTCACCAGCATTGCAGCGGGCAGCCTTGCCCCTCTGTGAGCAAGGTGGACAAGAGGTAGAGGCTCCGAGCCTTCGGGGCCTGGCACAGAGATGGAAAATCCCACGGAGCTCTTCCACCCGCTGCTCTCTGGCTCTGCTCCCTGGAAAACCAGCCCTTTCTGGCTGGGCAGCTTCCTTGGGAGGGGAGAGGAACAGCTCCTTGTAGGGCCTGCAGGCAGCTTCCTTGCAGAGAGATTTCAGAGGGACCGGAGCTCTCAGTGACCCCCCAGTCCATGAGCGGGTGCCCTGCAGCCCCCTGCCAGCACTGGGAAATGTTGGAGAGTATGTGTGCTCAGGCTCCCTGGGAGCTGGAACAGGCCCTGTGTGATGTGGATGATCCTGGGTGATGGATCTGGGTCCCTCTGCCGCTGTACCCACCCTCTCCTGTGGGCTGTGCCCAGTGGGATGCCTGCCCTGCCTCAAGGCAGCTGTGTCTCAGCAGGATGGTGTGCCCTGGCATGTGCCTGGCCATGGGTGCAGGGGGTTTGGTCAGGTGGAGGCGTCATGGCTCTGTCTCTGTGCAGGAGGGCTATGGGAGCGTGCTGCCGTGACTTTGGCAAAGTGCTGGGGGCCAAAGGATGCTCCAAGCCCCTTAGGGCTGCCGTAGTGGTGGGATGGGAGATGGGAAGCCGAGGCAGCTGGGCGAGGAGGACATGAGCCCATCAGTTCACGTCAGCCAAACTCTGCTTTCCTGTGCAAGAAGACAGGCTCCCTTTGCAGTACAGGAGGCTGGTGGTGTCAGTGGTGTGTGCAGCCCTGAAGTGGGCATCCTGGCTGTGCCCAGTGTGGTCAACCCCACGCCCTTGCCCCTTGTAGGGCTGGAGATGCTGGGGTGGGCAGGTCCGTCCCTGGAAGGCTGCGCCTGCCGGGGTCAGGGACCCCCGAGCTGACCCTGCCTGCGGAGCTGCCTCACGGTGCCCCCCAGCACTTGGCTCCCAGCCCACCTCCACCCCTCCAAGCCTGGCACGGGGCAGTGGTGCGGAACAACTTGCCCTTTGTGCCTGCCGAAGCTCCTGCCCCTCGTGGCGCTGGACCCGCTCCCCGCTTCTTCCCAGATGCTCTGTCTCCCTGGCAGCTCAGCCGTGGAGACGGTGCTTTCAGAGCCTGCCAGCCTGGCAGGGGTGGGAAGGGCAGCAGCAGAGAGGCTCCATCCGCGGTCCCCTTTGTGTCCCCGCGTGGCTGCAGCTCTCCTGACACACACGGTGCTCCTGCTGCCGGCGTTGGAGGCTGGTGCTGGATCAGGCTCCTGCTGCCGTGCCCGTCATCACCCCAGCGAGAGCTGCCGGCTGGGGAGGGATGTGCTTCACCCCAGCCTGCTCCTCTGTCTGTCCGTTCATCCGTCTGCCTCCCGCCTGGGGTGCCGAGCGCCTGGGAAGGTTTTCTTGGCAGGAGCGCTTGGCTGGGGCCGTGCAGCTCTGTCCTGGCTCTCCATCCCCTGTCACCGTCCCTTCACAGGGAGCTGACAGTGGGGTGGAGGAGGGGTCCTGCTGGCTCTCTCCTTCCTGGAGTGTTGCCTGTGCTCAGGCTGGTGTATCCATATGGGTGGGAGGGAGATGGAGCTGGCACCGAGCAGCCTGCAGGCCCCAGGACAGGCTGTGTCCTCCCCATGTCAGCTTTGGGCACAAGTAGTGACCGGTGCCAGTGTGGGGCCATCTGGGTGCCTCGGAGAGCTGGGGCTCGGGTCGCTCCTGCCGGGCTGGGTGCTGGAAGGCAGCACCCTGCTGGTGAAGTGCTGGTTAACTTTGGCTGCCCCTTGGCAGGCAGGTGCCTCATTTCCCCATAACCACAGGAGCCTGTGACGTGGACTCCCAGGAGGGCAACAGGGCTCTGGGTGGATGTCTCAGCCCTGTGGGCACCCCGTGGGTTTGGCGCTGCTGTGGGTCTCAGGGGTTGGCACAAGCTGTCCTCAGGGCTGGTGGCTCATGACCAGGTGCAGAGCAGGTTGGCTGGCTGTGTCCAACTGCAGATGAGGGAGCAGCTCCATCATTCATGGGTTAGACCCTGACAGCATCCCACCCAGCTCTGCTGGACCTGTGAACAGACAGGGCATAGCCGGGATCTTTTCTGGTAGAGGTAGGGACAAAGAGTGCCGGAACACACTCAGTGACTTTGTGACCACCAAAGTTGCTCAGCTCTGTTGGAGACCATGGGAAAACTCAGGCAGAGGATGGCAAGCACTGCAACTTCCCCCAGTGTTACCTGGAGGGGTTGAGAACAGGGCCAAGGAGAGAGCCCAGGCTGTCTCTGGAGCTGATTATGTCATGTCTGGCTGGAAAGTTGCTGACAGGAAATGCTGGGGAATGCTGGTCAGTGGTGGCTGAACATGAGCCCAGGTGTGCCCAGGTGGCCAAGAAGGCCAGTGACGCCTGGCTTGTACCTGTCATGGTGTGACCAGCAGGACCAGGGCAGTGCCCACCCCTCTGCTGGGCACTGCTGGGGCACCTCCAGTCCTGGGGGCTGTTTTGGGACCCTCGCAACAAGAAGACATTGAGGGGCTGGAGTGTGTCCAGAGAAGGGGAATGGAGCTGGAAAAGGGTCTGGAGCACCAGGAGGGGCTGAGGGAGCGGGGGGGGGTCAGCCTGGAGCAAAGGAGGCTCAGGGGGCCCTGCTGGCTCTACACACCTCCCTGACAGGAGGGGGCAGCCAGGGGGGGTCGGGCTCTGCTCCCAGGGAACAGGGACAGGACAAGAGGAAATGGCCTCAGGCTGTGCCAGGGGAGGTTCAGGTTGGATATTGGGGAAAAATATCTGCCCTGAAAGGCGGTCAGGCCCTGGCACAGACTGCCCAGGGCAGTGGTGGAGCTGCCATCCCTGAAAGTGTTCAAAAGATGTGTGGCACCTGGGGACATGGTTTAGTGATGAATATGGCAGAGTTGGTTTAATGGTCGGACTTGGTGATCTTAGAGGGCATTATCAACCTAAAATGTCCATGATTCTATGTTTGGAGGAGGTATCCTGGTGCCTGGGGGTGACTTGGAACTACATGTGAACACCTCCCTGGCCCACACAGGGTCTCAGTTGCCCAGTGCCCAGCCTGGTGCTGTGCTTCCTGGGAGAGCAGTGCTGTGGGAGAGCTGGGGCAGTTGGACATTGGAGAGCAGGAGGAGCAGCTGCACTGGCCTAGAGAAACCCTCTGAGATGTCTCCTGGTGGCCACAAAAGACCTCCCCATGATGCTGTGTGGTGTCTCTGTGTTTTCCCACGTGGGTTTTGGCAGCTGGTGCTGGTCCTTGCCCTTCTGCTCCACTCTCATGGCAGAGTCTGTAGTATTTGTCCACCAGCTGGCAGCAGCTGCCAGGGGCATCCCTGAGTGATGCTTGGGATTGCCTGAAGAGCAGGACCTTCCTGGGGGATTTGTGCGTCTTCCTTGTCTCTCTCGCACTGGGAGACAGGACGGGATGGCATGGGGGACCACCCTGAGGTCTGGCACCTGGGTCCTCTCCAGCCCCACAGGTCCCCTGGCTGGGACAGCCAGGGTCAGGGATGGGTCCCTTGAGTGCTTGGAGCTGGCTGGGCAGCGAGGTTTGGAGAGTGGGAGTGGGGCAGACATTGGTGTTGGTGTGTGGACACTGGCACAGCCCAGCACGGCCAGGCTCGAGGTGGGTTCCTAAATGCCCTGTGGAAGATTCATGTGTGCACACCCCTCCAGTGCTGCTGCTCATGCGCTTTGCAAACCCCCCTTGCAGGTATTTAATCCCCTGGGGTGAGTGGAGGGACAAATATTTTGCTGAAAACCTGTTCTCATTTTTCCTGAGAGGAAAAGAAATTCCCAAACATACTGTGGTTCCAGTTTGTTCCTCTGCCCATTCCCTGGGACTGCAGTTGCTGTGCATGTCTGGGGTGGGGATGGGGGAAGCACTTGCATCATCTTGCTTCAAAAGTAATTAAAGTCAGGGATAATATTTCTGGAGGAGGGTGGAACCCTGGGAAGGCGACAGGAGCGAGTCTGAGACTGAGCACATCAGAAGCTGCTTTTTGTTGTGTCTGCTGAGCTAAATATATCCACAGAGGCACAGAGCTGTTCCCATGCGTCTGCTGCATGGGGTGGGGGGTGTAGGGGTGCTCCTGCAGCGTCTGCCCTGCCAGGGACACCCTGTGCCCCCAAACACGGCCCAGGGCTTCGGCCCTCCTGGGCTTTGCTTGCCACTGGGCGGTTGGGTGAGGAGCGGTGGCTCATGCATGAAGCTGTGCCAGGGAGGGTGAGGCGGGATATCAGGGAAAAGTTCTTCCCCCAGAGGGTGCTGGGCACTGACCAGGCTCCCCAGGGAATGGTCACTGCCCCAAGGCTGCCAGAGCTCCAGGAGCCTTTGGACAACGCTCCCAGGGATGCACAGGGTGGGATTGTTGGGGGGTCTGGGCAGGAACAGGAGCTGGACTGGATGATCCTTGTGGGTGCCTTCCAGCTCAGGAGATTCTATGGTTCTGAGTCCCAATCCACTGCTGCTCAGGTCTCAGTGAGGCTTGCCAGGGATGTGGTTTGGAGGAATTAATAGCTGTGTTTATGGAGCACCCGGGGAGGGGAGCTGCGCAGTCATTAGCACTAATGAGAGCTATTTGCATGGCACTTGACTCCAAGCTCCCTCTTTCTCCATGAGTCCTCTGGGAGCCCCCAGCTTCCTGCAGTCGGTGCATCCACTGACAGCCGGAGTTGTGCAGCCCTGAAGTGCAGCAGTGTCAGTGCAGCTACAGCTGCTCTGCTCCCACATTTCTCTGGCAGGGGTTGAGTGGGAAGCGTGGGTCACGGTCTCTGCCCCAGCCAGGAACCCCAGCACAGCCTCGCCTGTCCCAGTCCCACTGGGGAGTCCTTGGCTGGGGACAGCTGTTGGGCTGGGTCGTGGTTTGGGGACTGTCTCGTCGTGTTTTTGCGTTTTGCATTTGAAGCCTTTGTAGCAGTGGTTTGATCTGTCTGTGTGGGAGCGGGTGGGGTCGTGCTGCAGCCGGGCTGCCCGGCTCTGCCCCAGTCCCCAGCGGGGCTGCTTCGATGTCACGGCCGAGTCCGTGCACAGCCCTGCCAGGGGCATCGCGGGGAATGAGCCAGCACAGGCGTGGGGGCTGCCTGGTGGTCTGGGGGCAGTTCTAGGGGCAGGCTGTGTGTTGCTACCGGCTCTGTGCACAGCCTTGTCTGTTGCCTCACCTGTGGAGGTGGCTGGTGGGATTTCTGGGATGTGTCAGCCTCTATTCTCACCTGCAAACGGGTCAGGGTTGTGGCTGGGTGCAGGAGCTGAAGCATCCCTTGCCCTGTATGCTCTGTGCTACAGGGCGAGGTGCTGCCCGTTCCCTTCCTGTGTCAGCCACGGTTCCAGCAGGGGTTGTGGAATGTCCTGAGCTGGAAGGGACCCACAAGGTTCACTGACTCCAACTCCTGGCCCTGCACAGACACCCCAACAATCCCACCCTGTGCATCCCTGGGAGTGTTGTCCAAACACTCCTGGAGCTCTGGCAGCCCTGGGACTGTGCCCATCCCCTGGGGAGCCTGGTCAGTGCCCAGCACCCTCTGGGGGAAGAACCTTTCCTTAACACGTGGCCTAACGCTCTCCCGGCACAGCTCCAGCTGTTACCTTGGGTGCTGCCACTGGTCACAGAGGGCAGGGATAGGAGCTGCCCCGTGTGAGGAAGCTGCAGACCTCGGTGAGGTCTGACCTCAGGCTGCTCTTGTGCAGTCTGAGCAAGCCAAGTGACCTCAAGCACTTCTCATACATTTCCTCTAGGCTCTTCACCATTCTCATGTCCCTCCTTTGGACACTCCCTTATATCTTTATGTCTTTCTTGTATCTTTCTTGTGGTGCCCAAAACTGCACCCAGCACTCAAGGTGAGGCTGTATAAGTGCAGAGCAGTGGGGGACAGACGGCAGTCTTCTCCCTTGACCGGCCAGTTGTGCTGGACTGGACGCACTCCGGACACGTTGGTGCACAGCATGGGCTGTGCTGGCATCCTCAGGACCAGACTGCTGTTCCCCAAGATTGGGGTGAGCCGTGAGGCTGCCCTCAGCCTGCTTCTCTTCCCGTAGGATCCGCCCCCAGCTGCCAAAAGAGAAGATAGAGGGATGTCACATCTGCACCTCGGTGACACCCGGCGAGCCCCAGGTGCTGCTGGGGAAGGACAAGGCCTTCACCTACGACTTTGTCTTTGACCTGGACACATGGCAGGAGCGGATCTACACCACGTGCATGGGGAAGCTCATCGAGGGCTGCTTCGAGGGCTACAATGCCACCGTGCTGGCATATGGGCAGGTACAGGCCCTGCCCACTCAGTGTTGGGCTCTCCAGCAGCACTGGGGATGCCGAGAGGGCACCCGCAGAGGTTAAGGAAGGTGGGAGCTGTGTGAGTTCCTGGGTGTGGAGAGCACACAGTTGTCCCTGGCTGGGTGAGAGCTGGGGTGGTCTTGGGGGTGACAGGGCTGGGGTGGGAGGGTGGGAGTCGATGTGGTGGTGGTGGGAGTCAGAGTGGCCCAGCAAGGGTGTCTGGGGAGCCTGCAGCAGCAGGGGAGAAGTGTGGGGTGCATTGGGCAGAGAGCTGAGCCTGGGAGGGCCCAGCCAGCTCCCCCCTCACTCTCCCTGCACAGACTGGCGCGGGGAAGACGTACACCATGGGCACCGGCTTCGACATGAGCATCTCCGAGGAGGAGCAGGGCATCATCCCGCGGGCCATCGGCCACCTCTTCAGCGGCATCGAGGAGCGCAAGCGCGCGGCCCAGAGCCAGGGTGTGGCAGCACCCGAGTTCAAAGTCAGCGCCCAGTTCCTGGAGGTGGGTGCCAGGAGGTCTGGGGGACGCTGTGGCCCTGCCCTGTCCTTGCTCCCCTGCCGTGCCTTGGGCTCCTCAAGTCCTCCATGTCCTGATTGCTTCCCAGCAGAGCTGGACCCTGAGGCAGGTGTGGGACTGGGGATGTGTGCCGGTGCGGAGGGGGCTCGAAGCACCTAGATGTTGTTGACCTCATGATGGCTACAAACTGGGTGGAGGGAGCTCCCAGCATGGGGAAGGGTCTTATGGCTTGGTCCCCTGGGGATCCAGGGGCTCTGGGCTGCCTTACCCCTGTTTGAGGTCAAGGATAGCAGGATACCTGCTACTCTGGGTCTGGACCAGAGTTCCCAGTGAAACAGGGAGAGAAGAAAGTGCCACTCTTGGGGAGACTTGAGAAAGGACTGTGCTATTTTCCATATCCTTTGATGCATCTCTAACCTCAAGAATGCCTCCTCTCCCGCCTCTGTCCTGGCTTCTCCAGTTCAAAGCCTCTTTATTAACTGCTTCATTCCCTGGAGAAGTTTATCCTGGGAAGCCCATGGACCTTGTGTCGGCAGCGGTTTTCCTGGGGACTGTTCCTGGGCTGAAAGAGCAAAGAGGTGCAAGTGGGAACTGGTTTAAGGCCCCAGTGAGAAGGCACAGGGTGGTGTTGAGCAAAGCTGAGCTCCCGAGCAGGCTTTATCTGGTTGAGGTTGCGACCTGAGATGCACCCAGAGGAGATGGGCAGGGAGGAGCCCCATGCTGTGATCTTGCCTCCAGGTGACTTTGTTGGCCATCACATCTGGGTGTCTCCAGATGTTGATGGCCTGGAGAGAGGAAGCAGTGCCCAAAGTCACCTCCTTGCTGGAGAAATCCTTCCCACTTATGTCTCCATCTGCAGAGCCCTTGTTAGTTCCCACGGTGCTGTTGTGTCCTTCCCTTCCCATCACTTGGCTTATCCAAACTCCTGGCTGTCTTCCCAATTGTGCTCAGCTCATGGGGCTCTGCTTTGGGTATCCTGTGGGCTGGAATGGAAATGGGACAATTTCCTGCCTGTCCTGAAGTCCTGGGGGGATGACCCTTGTCAGGCTTTCTCCCTGGTGGGGCTGGGTCGTAGTCCTGCCTTCCCTGGGCTGCAGGGTCAAATACCAGCCCTTGTCTCCATGTGACACATTGTCCCTTCCCTCTCAGCCCCCTGTATCTGCTGTTCACAGATCCTCTGCTGCTCAGCTGTGGTCTCCCTTGCCTCAGTTTCTCCCACTCTGACACTGCCCCAGGGCTGGGTGACTGTTCACTGGGGTTGGGGTGCTTGTGATGACTCTGTCCCAGGCCATCCTAGGGAGCATCTCTGCAGACCAAGAGGTGGAGCTGAGGGTCAGAGAGCAGTGGCCCTGTGTGGGGTCACACAGCTCCCGTGGGTATTTCCTAGAGACTTTTTCTCTCTCCATCACCTCTGACCCCAGCTGGTTTGGCTCTCAGCCTCAGATGTTTGTCCAGTGGCTGTGGTAGAGGGTGGGAACAAGGATTCCTCTGCTGTGTTTCAAAGCTGCTCACTGGAGACACTGACAGCTCCAGGGTGGGGATATCTTGCAGCTGGGGGGGGCTTGAAGGCTCTCCAAGGCTTCTTAACAAGTGGGGACAGTAAAATCCTGCAGCCCGATGGCCCAGTGACCGAGGTCATTGGAGCCTGTGGAGGGCTCTGCCCACCAGTCCACCACGACAGCCTGAACATCAAACCAGGAGCTCTTGAGCCACCGTGCCAAGCCCTGTCCTGCTGCCACTCGCAGCCAGGTGAAACAGGGAGGGGTTTGTGGTGATAATGGCTCTGCTGTGCCAGCTGGGGCACGTGGCTGCATCAGGCACTGGTCGCCAATCCCAGTGTCCTGGCAGGGGCACAGGACTTGTCCTGGCTGACCCCTGTCTTGTGACTCTGCTGCTGGGAGTCCGGGATTTAAACCCTCGGGGAGCCTGGCTGCACCTGGGGCAGCCATGGACGGATTAGGCTGATCCCTTCTGCTGGCCAGGAACCTGCAGTCCTTGGGTGACCCCGTGCTCTGCAGTGGCACGTGGGTGCACGAGGGTGACATTGAATGGTGGGAGTGGGGGGACAGACGGGCAGGGGTGTCCCTCCACCCCAGGTTGAGAGAGGATGCTGCAGAGTTAAGACATGGATGCAGGCATCTTCTATCAGCTCTGGGGCAGCAGGGTTTTCCCTGCTTCTCCAATACTCCCTGGTCCCCTTTACCCTCTTTCCACCTGCCAGAAATTACATCAGGGAGCTGTGTTGAGAGTGGGGTTCCACTGGCTCGTGTGGCCAGATGAGCCAGGAAGGTCAGGGGGATGTGCAGCTCCTGGGTGTCCACTCAGCAGAGCTACTTGTGTGGGCCAGGGACAGGACAGGCTTGGGCAGTGGGAACAAACCCAGACTGCATGATGAGGCTTTGCAGGGCGGGGTCTGGAGCACGAGTCTGATGAGGAGCAGCTGAGGGACTTGCGGGGGCTCAGCCTGGAGAAAAAGAGGCTCAGGGGGGACCTTCTTGGTCTCTACAACTCCCTGACAGGAGGGTGCAGCCAGGTGGAGGTCAGGCTCTGCTCCCAGGTATCAAGTGGCAGGACAAGAGGAAACGGCCTCACGTTGTGCCAGTTGAGGTTTAGGTTGGATATTAGGAAAAACGTCTTCTCTCAAAGGATGGTCAGGCACTGGCACAGGCTGCCCACGGGAGCAGTGGAGTCGCCGTCCCTGGAAGTGTTCAAAAGGTGTGGATGGGGCACCTGGGGGACATGGTGCAGTGATGAGCACGGCAGTGCTGGGGTAGTGCTTGGACTTGATTATCTTAGAGGGCTTTTCCAATCTGAAGGATTCCATGGTTCTGTGCATCATCTCCTCCCTGCACGCACATGCCAGTGCCTCCTCTCCACACACACCAGTTCCCGTGCTCAGCCTCGCACACACGTGTGAGCACCCCCAGCTCTGGGGGCGTCTGGCAGCAGGGTGCCAGAGGGCAGCTCCTGCCAGTCCCTCCTGTTTCCTCCTGCTCACTCCGCACCCGCTGCCGCCCTGCTCAGCTCTACAACGAGGAGATCCTGGACCTGTTCGACAGCACCCGTGACCCCGACGCACGCCACCGGAAATCCAACATCAAAATCCACGAGGATGCCAGCGGGAGCATCTACACCACGGGGGTCACATCTCGCCTCATCAGCTCCCAGGACGAGGTAGGTGCGGGATGGGGCAGACACGGAGCAGGGGTGGCAGCTGGGTGCCACTGGCCAGGGGTGTGCTACGGGGGCACAGCCTGGTGGGTGGAGATCTCTCCCAGGATGGGACGGTGCGGTCCTGGGGGTGTTCTGGGAAAGGTTGGTGTGCCCAGTGGGCTGCACAGGGTCTGTCCTGACTCCCTAGAAGGGTGCTTCAAGGTTTTCTTCCCTGTCTGGTGTCGTTGTAGCTGATCCAGTGCCTCAAACAGGGAGCTCTTTCCCGCACCACTGCCAGCACCCAGATGAACGTGCAGAGCTCCCGGTCCCACGCCATCTTCACCATTCACCTGTGCCAGACAAGAGTGTGTGCCCGTCCAGAGCTGGTGAGATGTGCTCCTGCCTCGTGGCCAGGCTGTTCCAGAATCCTGTGCTCGGATGATGCATGAAAGTCCCTTGGGAAGGGGAGAGAGTTTGAAGTCTGGCAACGAGAAGCAGGGATTTGTTTGTCTTCTTTCCAGTCACAGCCAGCATTAGGATTTAATGGGAGCTGAGAGTGAGCTGGTTCAAGGCAGGATGGCTCAGAGCAAGCTGCTGTTGGGATCCTGTCCCTATCTCTGAGGGACTGGATTGGGAGGGTGACCGCTCAGGCTCCCGCTGACATCTGGGTGCAGCCAAGGGAGCTTCTGCTCACCCCAGTCAGGGGTGGTGACCCTTCCTGTGTCCCTGGCTGCAGGTGAATGAGGAGGTGAGCAGCCTTCTGGATGCATCCCAACCCGCCACAGAGTACGAGACCTTGACAGCCAAGTTTCACTTTGTGGACCTGGCTGGTTCAGAGAGGCTGAAGCGGACGGGTGCGACCGGCGAGAGGGCGAAGGAAGGAATCTCCATCAACTGCGGGCTGGTACGGCCCTGGACTGGCACTGGAGGGCAGGGGGAGTGGCAAGGGGCCTGCCTGGGGAATCCTGTGACTCTTCTGGGTCCTGCTCGGAGGTGCTCCGGGCTGTTGGAGTGCTGCTGCCTTGGCTGGGGTTTGTGCTGCCCGGCCCTCACGGCAGGAATACACACCAGTGGTGAGAGCACAGCTCTGCTGCCAGACGAGACCTGTGCTGTGGGGAGGGGTGCAGCTGGGCACAGGGGTGCAGCTCCCAAAAGGGTGAGATCTGCTCATTTGAGCTGAAAAAACCACTCCAGGGTTCGATGCTGCTTCTCAGTGCAGCACGGGAGAGGGGCACAGCCCAGGCTGAGGGAAGCCCCACGTGCAACCCAAGCCTGTGCTGCAGTGCGTGCCCCAGGCCTGGCTACGTGGCAGCTATATCCTCAGCCAGGGCTGAATCTTGGGGGGCTTCCCTTTGTGTTGGTAGCTGGCCTTGGGGAATGTCATTAGTGCCCTTGGAGACCAGAGCAAGAAAGTTGTGCACGTGCCCTACCGTGACTCCAAGCTCACCCGCCTGCTGCAGGATTCCCTTGGGGGCAACAGGTAAGGGGGTCCCAGGTGGGGGCTGAGCATGGGGTGAGGGCTGCAGGGTCTGTCCCCCTGCAGATGGGGCTGAGGGGCTCTGGAGCTTTGTAGGAGCTATTTCAGAACCCCAGTGGCTGCCTGGTGGGGAGGGGATGCCATCTTCCAGGCACGGCATGACTTTGCAGGTGTGAAGACCTTGGCCCCTCAGCAGCAGCTTTGGCAGAATCAGCTGGTGCAAAACCCTCCTGAGTCCTCACAGATCTGGGACTTTGCAGATGGTGGTGCCCAGCATGGGATAGATTGAATTCCCTGCCTCTTCTGCAAAGAGGGAGGCATTGAGCAGGGGCTGCCTTTGCTCAGTGCTGTGTGATGTGGTGCTTGGGGGTCCTGTGGGTGCTCTGGCTCTGGGAGGGGTGAACCCAGTTTATAGCTTGGTTTTAAAACACAGAAAGGCTCAGAATGGGCTCCCATCCAGGATAGGTGTTTGGGGGCCTGTGGCCTGTGCTGGGTCAGCCCCACCTGCTGAGTTGCTGCATGGTGGGGGGGACTGTCTTTCACCCTGCCCTTGCACCCCCAAGCCAAACCATCATGATCGCCTGCGTGAGCCCCTCTGACCGGGATTTCATGGAGACCCTGAACACGCTCAAGTACGCCAACCGGGCTCGCAACATCAAGAACAAAGTGGTGGTGAACCAGGACAAGACCAGCCAGCAGATCAGCGCCCTGCGGGCTGAGATCGCCCGGCTGCAGATGGAGCTGATGGAGTACAAGGCCGTGAGTGCTCCCGTGTCCAGGTGTGACCCTGGCCAGCAGTGGGATAGGGGAGAGAATTGGAAGAGTAACAGTGAGAAAACTTGTTGGTTGAGATACAGACAGTTTAATAAGTGAAGCAAACCAAGGAACTCCTCATTCCCCACGCCCCATCATGGGGAGGTGTTCTGTCATGTGTAATGGTGACTTGAGACAGCACTCCAAACATTCCCTGCCTCTTCCTCCTTCCCCCAGCTCTATATGCTGAGCATGACCTTCACTGTGGTCAGTGGGGGACAGCTGCCCTGGCTGTGTCTCCCCAGCTCCTCGTGCACCCCCAGCCTAACGCTGGCAGGTCAGGGTGAGGGGCAGAGCAGCCCTGGGCTCAGCAGGAGCTAAATCATCCCTGTGGGATCAGTGCTGCTTTCAGCACAGATCCCAAACACAGCACCACACAAAGTGCTGTGAGGAACATTAAACTCCAGACTCAGCTGATGGAGTGAGCCTGGTGAGGAAGTGGAGACAGAAGCAGAAAGCCCCCTACTCGTGTTTGAATTGGGGCAGGTTTAGTGGACAGACCCTCCTACTTCCCAATCCCCTACCCCTATGGATAGGGGTGACTGCTAGGAGGAATCAGGAGGCTTAACAAACAGGGTCTCAGCCTGTCAAGGTGGAACCTTGGCCAAGTTTTGGGGGTGCTAAGGCAAGGAGAAGCCCTGAAGCATCTCTCACCTGTTCAGCTCGGAGCTTTCTAGCCCCTGGGTTTGTCCCTGCTTTCGTGCCTGGGCTTGGCCCCAGGGCCGTGGTGGTGGGTCCCCATGTCACAGCTCACCCTGCACTCAGGGGCTTCTCTCCTGACCCCACAGGGCAAGAGGGTCATGGGGGAGGATGGCGTGGAGGGCTACAGCGACCTGTTCCGTGAGAACGCCATGCTGCAGAAGGAGAACAGCGCCCTGCGCATGAGGGTCAAGGCCATGCAGGAGGCCATCGACGCCATCAACAGCAGGGTCACCTACCTCATGAGCCAGGAGGCCAACCTGATGCTGGCCAAGGCAGGTGAGGCTGGGCTAGTGTGTGGCACGGTGGGTTGGCCCAGGCGGCAGCTGGGGTGGGGGCTGTGGCACAGCCTGTGCCTGCCCCCATCCCCCCGTGCCTCTGCCGCTGCAGGTGATGGTAACGAAGCCATTGGCACCCTCATCCAGAACTACATCCGGGAGATTGAAGAGCTGAGGTGAGTGGGCACGTGGCTGGTGAGTCACGGGGGTCCTGGTGGCACGGTCCAAGCCTGGGTGGCTCACAGCTGGCTGCCTCCAGCGTGGCTGGGGTGAAGTGTAAGCCTTAGGGAACAGCAGCTGATGGCACTGCTGCTACACAGGGTTGTAGGAGGCCCAGCCTTGGTGCTAGGCAGTGCTTCGGCCATCGTTGCCCTTAGTGTGGGCATTGGTGGAGAGGGAGATCCTGTTGGGAGTGCCTGGGATCTTTCAGGGACTGCTGGCCCCCAAAGTTGCCTCCATCCCAGTCTCTTGCATAATCCTGGTACCCTGTCTGGCAGCATTTTGACTTCCTGAGCCATCGTTAGCAGGAATGGTTTAGTAGTGACTCTGCCCCTGGCTCACACCATCTAAACACATCATGTTCAGTCTGTAGGAGAGTCCGGGGAGACCTTAGAGGTCCCTTCCAGTTCCTAAAGGAGGCTTATTAAAAAGGGGGAGAGTGACCCTTTTTTTTATTTCTTTTTGGACAGATAGTGATAGGACAAGGGGGAATGACTTTAAACTAAAAGCAGAGAGATTTAGATTAGAAGTTGGGAAGAAGTTCTTCCCTGTGAGGGTGGTAAGGCACTGGCACAGTTTGCCCAAAGCAGCTGTGGTTGTCCCATCTCTGCAAGTGGATGGAGCTTGGAGCAACTTGGTCTAGCGGAAGGTGTCCCGGCTCATGGCAGGGATGTGGAACAAGATGAGCCTTAAGGTCCCTTCCAATCCAAACCATTCTGTGATTCTAAAACCAAGCAAGATCCTCTGGAGGCAGTGGGATGGCCCCTTTGACCACGTCCTGTTCCTGCTCCCAGGACGAAGCTCCTGGAGAGCGAGTCCATGAACGAGTCCCTGCGCCGCAGCCTCTCGCGTGCCTCTGCCCGGCCCCCCTACTCCGTGGGCTCCTCGCCGGCCGCTGGCCTGGCCGGCCTGTGCAGCCCCGCGGCGCCCGTGGACACAGAGGCCTCTGATGTCCTCCGGCGGGCCAAGCAGGACCTGGAGCGCCTGAAGAAGAAAGAGCGGAGGCAGCAGAGGAAGAGGTGAGGGCAGCTGCTGTGCCGTGTTGGGAAGGGGGAGGCTGCGTGTTGGTCTGTCTGTCCTTGTGGGGTCGGGTGTTGTGCTCCCCCCATTCGTGCTACAGCCAGAGTCCGGATGCCTGGGTTCCCCTCCCAGCCCTGTCTTGCCCTTGGTCTCCTTTTCACCCACCACACAATTCCAGAGGCTGTTTTCCCCAAAGGGTCGAAAAGCAGGAGGTGGGGGGTGGTCCCAGCAGGACCCGTTTCTGGCCTGTCTCACGCTGGGACTCAGCAGCCCCCCCTCTCTGCTCCCCCCCAGCCCAGAGAAGGAGGCGTTTAAGAAGCGGCAGAAACTGCAGCAGGACAATGGGGAGGAGACGGATGAGAATGAGGTGGAAGAGGTGAGTGGGCACCGTGCTCATGCTGTGGGGGTGCCTGGGTGTGGAGCGTTGTAGCTGCCACACATGGGACAGGGACCAAGCTCAGCCTGGCCTCGGAGGAGGCTAGAAGGGTCGCTCTGCTGAGGACTCCGTGCTCGAGCAGGGGGCAGTAGGATGCTCTCCAGTCAGCCCTGCTGTAGAATGAGGAGTCCACAGTTTTAGGGGCTTGGTTTCAATCAGCATAGATGAAGAGGGGCTGGGCAATGCAGGCCTGCTCCACTGGGAAGTGATGGTTGCAAGAATGGGTGGGTCAGATTGCTGCTGCTCTCAAATGGTGCTGCAGCCCCTGGGCATCCCCTGTGGGAGGCTGAGTCCCACTTGGGACACCCACTGCTGTAGGGTGAGCTCAGGTTTGGACGAGGGAAGAACTGCAGGGTGAAGGGCAGGCCATACCGCAGGCTGAGATCAGGCACTTGTCTCTTAGGAGGAGGAAGAACAGGATGAGAGTGGCTGTGAGGAAGAGGATGGGCGTGAGGATGAAGATGAGGACTCAGGCAGTGAAGAGAGCCTGGTGGACTCAGACTCAGATGCAGAGGAGAAGGGTAAAGTGGAGATTTGCATGCAGCTGTGGGCGTGGTGGGGGCATTTGCTGGTGTCTCTGGCAATGAGCTCTGCTCCTGGGAAGGCAGAGTTCACCAGGACCGTGTCTGCTCTGGGGGACTTGGAAGAGCCCCAGGGTTGCTGCAGTGCTCTTTGGGGTGCTGCTGCCCCCCAGCAATGTGGGTTCTCATCAGCTCCTCTGCCCTCTCTTCGTGCTGTGGCTCAGTGGGGCCATTGAAGTGATGCTCCCCCATCCTGACAGCCTGACTGTCCCCCTCCTCCCGCCTCCAGCCGTGAATTTCCAGGCCGACTTGGCAGATCTGACCTGTGAGATTGAGATCAAACAGAAGCTGATTGATGAGCTGGAGAACAGCCAGCGGCGTTTGCAGACCCTCAAGCACCAGTATGAGGAGAAGCTGATCCTACTGCAGAACAAGATTCGGGACACGCAGCTGGAGCGAGACCGGGTCCTGCAAAACCTCAGTGAGAACCACCCCCACCCATGGGATCCCATTCCCACAGCCTCAGGCTCCCAATTCCCGCTCCTGCGCAGCTAACTCGCAGTCAAAGCATCCACGCCTGGCTCCGGTAGAGCTTTGTCCCCCTGCCTCTACTGGAATCCCTGGGACTCCCAAGACCCTCCTTGTCTTGCCATGCAGGCAGGATCAGTCAGCTGCAGAGCTCCGGACCCTGCTGGTGCTGGAGAAGGATGGCGAGGCAAAGCCTCTCCGAGCCTCGAGCACCACTTCATGAGCTGTGGGGACAGCTGGAGGGGCTGAGGGGCTAAAGACCAAGTGGCGTAGCTGATCTCCAGGCTTAAACAGGGCAGGGTCACCCATATACATGGCTCTAGGTCTCAGTCTGCAGCTCTGCTCTGCCCAGCTACTGTATCTCCACTCTGTGCTGAGCTCTTCCAGTGGGTATTCCCAGACAGACCCCAGCTCATGATGGGGTGAGGGGGGCTCTGATGGCACTGGGAGGGAGCAGAGCCTGGTGCCTCCAGGCAGGGTATGTGGGTGCAGGAGGATCCTGGGGTGCACAGCCGTCGAGAGCCCTCTTCCCACCCACCAGGCACAATGGAGTGCTACACAGAGGAGAAAGCCAACAAGATCAAAGCAGACTATGAGAAGCGGCTGAAGGAGATGAACCGGGACCTGCAGAAGCTCCAGGCAGCCCAGAAGGAGCACGCTCGCCTGCTCAAGAACCAGTCCCGCTACGAGCGGGAGCTGCGGAAGCTGCAGGCAGAGGTGGCTGAGATGAAGAAAGCAAAGGTACCTGGATGTGCCAGGGCAGGGAGGGACATGATTCCCTGCTTGGAGCAATGTTTTCCACTCTGGTGGCAAGTGCTGAGCGTCTGTCTGCTGGGTGGGCAGTGGGCACACACAGAACGCTCTGTTGCAGGTTGCGCTGATGAAGCAGATGCGGGAGGAGCAGCAGCGGAGGCGGCTGGCGGAGACCAAGAGGAATCGGGAGATTGCACAGCTCAAGAAGGAGCAACGCCGGCAGGAGGTGAGAGCCTGGCTTGCCACACGCCACCATTGTTCCTGTGCAAGGGGGCTGGCCTGGCTGGGGGAGCGGGTGTCCTGCTCTGGCACTCCAGGTGCTCACAGGTACCTCGAGTCAGTGGAGCTCGGGGCCCTGCTGCACCCATGGCCTCGCTGGAGACTGCACAGTCCTGGCAAAGCACAGCTGGCTGAACGGTTCCCGAAGGCTTCCTACAGCTCCTGCAGTGCTTGTGGGGGATGCTGTGGGGGGAGCAATGTGCAACCAGGGCCAGCTCAAGGCTGGGAGCCTGCTTGTCGTTAGAATCAGAAGTGAGGCTGTGCCAAAGGGAGTACTGGGACT
This sequence comes from Atrichornis clamosus, assembly GCA_013400975.1. Lineage (NCBI taxonomy): Eukaryota > Metazoa > Chordata > Aves > Passeriformes > Menuridae > Atrichornis > Atrichornis clamosus. Next base: position 25,836 of record WBMZ01015709.1, read on the forward strand.
GCAACCATCACTAGGGTGTCTGGGCCGGACGTCAGGGATGTCTTTCTTTCTCTCTCATGCAGTTCCAGATCAGGGCTCTGGAGTCTCAGAAGCGGCAGCAGGAAATAGTGCTGCGGAGGAAAACTCAGGAGGTGAGGGGAGGGGATTGCCTCCACGTAGCCCCCAGTGCCCATGCATGTCTGGGCCCCAGCACCTGGCTCAGAAAAATCCCATCCTTCAGACAGGGCTGGCTCTGGGAACGGGGTTCCCAAAAGCGAGGGAGGGGTTTTATGGCTCAGCAACCAGGTGGAAAATGGTTGCAGGCAGCAGCAGAATTCCCCATCCCAAGCAGCAGAGCCTGGTGGCAGGGATGGGCTGTGAGGGAGGAGAGGGAAACCCACGAGACACAAATGTCCCTGAGCTTTGAGTCAACAGAGCTGCCACTCTCAGACCTGTGGGGACCTGGGGGTGATGCCAACACGTTTGAGCTGGGTGGGACTGCCCGGTTGACACCCTCTCCTCTGCCCTTCCTCTGGGCAGGTATCGGCGCTGCGCCGTCTGGCCAAGCCCATGTCAGACCGTGTGGCGGGCAGGGCGAGCCAGAAGCCGGCCATGCTGGACTCGGGCGCGGAGGTCTCGGCCAGCACCACCTCCTCCGAGCCTGAGTCTGGTGCTCGCTCCGTCTCCAGCATCGTGCGCCAGTGGAACAGGAAAATCAACAACTTTCTGGGAGACCCCTCGTCCTCCATGAATGGGGCTCGGCCTGCCAGGTCAGATCAGGGGCTGGGTGGTAGGGGGTGAGACATCCCAGGACCCCCATGGGATGCTGAAGGGCAGCTTCTTAGTGTGCACTTGATCTGTATTGAGTCGGTGGTCCTGTGTCATGCTGTGCTGGCAGAGTGTGACTGTCACCTGGGCTTGAGCGCAAAGCTGGCCTTCCATGAGGATTAAATGCTGTGGCACAAACCCTGCTGGGCCACTTTACTAGGACTCAATGGAAAAGTTGGGCAATCCAGAAACTATGCAGATGCCTCTTCTGCTTCTGGCCTGCCAAATCCCAGACATCTTCCTGGGGCAAGCCTAGCTCTCCAGCATGGTGTGGCCATCTGCCCATGTGCCTCTTCTCCCCTCTGGCTGTAGGAAGAAGTTCCCCAAGAAGGGGACAAGCCAGACCTTCAGCAAAGCTGCGCGCCTCAAGTGGCAGTCGCTGGAGCGGCGCATCTTCGACATTGTCATGCAGAGAATGACCATCGTTAACCTAGAGGCTGACATGGAGAGGCTCATTAAGGTGGCTGTGGCACTGGGGGTGGAGAGGGCTGGTTGGTGGGTGTGGGACAGGGTGGACAGGCTGTGTGGACAGTGCTAATCCCTTTTCCCTTTTCGCCCAGAAACGTGAGGAGCTGTCACTGCTGCAGGAGGCGTTGCTGAGCAAGCGGGCAAAGCTGCAGGCAGAGAGCCCCAAAGAACAGAAGGGGCTGCAAGAGCTGAATGAGGAGATCGAGGTGCTGGGGGCCAACATTGACTACATCAACGACAGCATTTCAGACTGCCAGGCCACCATCATGCAGATTGAGGAGACCAAGGTGGGCAGTGGGACTGGGTCCAACTGGCAGGGAGAAAGCAAGACCATCCCTCTGTGGAAAGGGCATTCTTGGACACAGCCAGCTGTGTGACCCAGAGTCGTCTGAGCTGTGTCACACGTGGTGGGGCTGCACCCACACAGTCACTTCTCATTAGGTGGTTAATTGCTGAGAGGAGTTCTGGCAGGTCCGTGTATGTCCATGGACAGGCTGCTGGCATCCCATTGCCCTGAAACTGTGGGGAAGCTGTGGCCCCCATTTGCCCGTGGGGCTGGTGGTCACTTGTGCCCATGGTTGCTTCATGTGCTGGAAACATCCCAGGAGGACTGGCTTTTTCCCAACAGAAACCAGGCAGGTTTTGTGTCCAGTTGTGATACTGGACATGCCACTGTGCAGTTCCTGACTCCCCTCAGTGCCTGTAGCCTGAAATGGAGGCTCTGTGCTGTCCCTGGCTTGTCCCCAGCTGTCACCTCAATTGGCAGGGAAGGAGGTCTGCTGTTAATTCACATTAAACTTTGGGTTGTGCATATGCGTGAGCCTGATGTCTGTTCAGGGTCTCATTAAGTGTTGGAACCAGAATCTCTGTAGCCGTGCAGAAGCCCTTCAGGTTGTGCTGCACAGCCCCATGGCTGTATCTCCCCAGTAGCCACTGGGCAGACTGGGCAGGGCGAGCATTGGACCAGGCAGTGCTTGCAGGGTGATGGAAGTGCGGTGCTGGCCATGGAGGCCCTTCTGCCCGCCCCACATCCAGCAGCAAAGCTACCCTGCTGCATCCAGCGCTTGTTTCTCCACGTTTCAGGAGGAGCTGGACTCCACAGACACCTCGGTGGTGATCAGCTCCTGCTCCCTAGCCGAAGCCCGGCTGCTGCTGGATAACTTCCTGAAGGCCTCCATCGACAAGGTGCGGGACCAGGCAGGGCTGTGGATGCGTGACGGGGTTTCTCGCTGGGTGCCAGGGTGGGGAGGCCCGGAGGCAAGGCCCCCTGGCACCCACCTGAGCCCCGGCGTGGCTGTTCTTCCCCAGGGGCTGCAGGTGGCCCAGAAGGAGGCCCAGATCCGGCTGCTGGAGGGGCGCCTGCGCCAGACGGACGTGGCGGGCTCCTCGCAGAACCACGCCATCCTGGATGCCCTGCGGGAGAAGGCCGAGTCACACCCCGAGCTGCAGGCGCTGATCCACAACGTCCAGCAAGGTGGGACCTGGGGACATCCTCAGGCCAGGAGGGTGCTGCCTGTAGGGGGGGTGCCCACCCAGGGTAGGCCCCCCCAAAAGCACCTGGAGGTGCCGTGACTGGGAGCCTGCCCCGAGGGCCATGTGGGTGGGGATGTGTGCCCTGGCCACCAGACAACAGGGACAAAGACCAGGTCACTCCCCACAACTGCCCGGGCTGCCCCTCTGCCGTGTGGTTTGGATGGGGCTGGTGACAGGGGGATCCCCTCTGTGCCTCTGATGTGTTGTCTCCCTCTCACACAGAGAATGGCTACACCAGCACAGACGAGGAGGTCTCGGAGTTCAGCCTGGCTTCAGACGGGAGGTGAGCACCCAGCCTGGTGCTGCCTGAGGTGGTGGTGGCTGGGGTGGGATGCCTGGTGCCATTCATGGGACCTCTTAGAGGAGCATGGATGAACAAAGTCCCACCTGAGCTTTTCTGTGGTGCCCAGCTCTTGGTGGGGGGAGCGGAGATGTCTCTTGGACACCAGCAGGGATTGAAGGCTTGGTTGTTCCTTGGAGAAAGGATGCTGGGCAGCAGGGGGTGACCCAAGGAGTCTGGTGGACCAGTGGCACCAGCTTTCTGAAGGGAGTTTGGCACTGAAGATCCATCTTTGCTCCCTTCTCCTTGCAGCATCTCCCAGTCTTTCACCATGAAGGGCTCAGCAAGCCAGGATGACTTCAAGTTCAAGGTTAGTTGGCCTTTTTTTGTGGCCCTGTCACAGAGACTGGGAGGAGGGATGGAGGGGTGCTCAGGGATGCTCCAGGCCTCTGCTCTGCCATCTGCACCTTGGGGAACCAGGCTTGGCATAAGGCAGGATGGGCAGAACCAAGGTCTGGTACTGTGGTCCTGAGGCACCAGGGACTTGGGAAACACATCAGTTGTACCCTCCAAATCTGAGTGACACCAAGGAGGTCCCTGTGCAGGGCAGAGGTGGAGGGAAGCAGCAGTTGTTCTGTACAGGCAGTCACGTTTGCATGGAGAGCTGGCTGTGATGGACATCCCAGTGGGCCAGAGAGCACGAACTCTTCCAACCCACAGCTCTGCCTGCTCCCACTGCCCCCCGTGCTGCCCAGCCCTGAGCCCTCTGCCCTGCTCTAGGGAGAACCCAAGCTCTCGGGGCAGATGAAGGCAGTGTCGGCCGAGTGTCTGGGACCCACGCTGGATGTCTCCACTAAGAACATCACCAAGTCCTTGGCATCCCTCATGGAGATCAAAGAGGATGGGATCGGCTTCTCCATCCGAGACCCTTACTACAAGGAGAAGGTGTCACGCACCATCAGCCTGCCCACACGAGGAAGCACCTTGTGAGCACGGGGCGATGGTCTCTGGGCACTGGGAGGCTCGTGGAGGCGTGGGCCTGTGGGAAGCTGTGCCTGGCCTGTGGAGGTGCAGAGGGGTGAAGGTGAGCCCAGTCCTGCATCTGTCCAGGCTTGGCTACAGCACGCAGCACTGAGTTTCTTCAGCGGGGCTTGGAGAGTGTCTGGGAGTAAGTTGGTATCCTCTGCAGGTGGAGAGGAGGGTACTTCAGGAGGAGGGAAAGAAAGGGGGTGTGCGAGGGTCCCCAACTCCCTGCTCTGGGTTATCAGCCTTCTTGAAGGTTTCTCGGGTTGCCAAAAGCCTCTGCACTTACTGGGCTGCCTCAAGGCATCTTCTGACCTTGTGACTGTGACTCCGGGGTAGCCCAACCTCTTGTTTGCTCTTCTGGGGGAGGACACAGGTGTTCAGTGTGGAGGGATCCCAGTGCAGGGGCAGGCACCCAGTCTTGCTTTGTTCACTTGCTTCAGTCCCAGGCAGTCCCGGGGCTCGGACACTTCTCCTCTGACAAGGCGGAAATCCTACGACCGTGGGCAACCTGCCAGGTGAGCGTGGGAGAAATGGTGGCGTGGGCAGGGGAGGCTGGGGGGCCCAGACCAGTGTGAAAGGTTGCTGTCTGGGCAGCTCTGCTGGGCCAGGCAGGTGCCAGGTGAGCAGCTCCCAAGTCATGTGTCCCTCTGATCCTTTTGGCTCAGGCCTGCAGACATTGGCTTCACACCGCCCTCATCCCCACCCACCCGTCCGCGCAACGACCGCAATGTCTTCTCCCGCCTGACGAGCACCCAGAGCCAGGGGTCTGCCTTGGATAAGTAAGTCCTGGTGGGGTGGGAGTGTCTGAAGTGAGGGGGACCCAGATTGTGACAGCACACAGCATGATGTACTGAGTGCTTTGGAGGCGTGTAGGAGCACCAGGACTTGGGTTGGCTCCAGCCAGTGTCCTGTCACCACTTCACTCCCTGCTTCTCCTTGTGAGGGAGCAGCTGCCACGTCAGTGCTGTGCTCTTGCCCGCTGTGCCCTCTCTGGGCTCACAGTCCTGGCCTCTGCCTGGAGACAGGTTGCTGTCAGACTTGGACCCCTAGCAAGGCGATGGAGCAGGATGGGGTGAGGGGATGAGGGCTCCCAGGAAGCTGATGGACTTCACCCACAAATGCTGCTCCAGCTGCCCCCGGCAGCCGGTCAGGTGCCGCCCTGAGCTCGGACATTGCTCGCAGCGCTGGCGTTCCCTGATGGAGACCTGCTGTCTGATCCTCACATGCCCTCCTGCTCCTCTGCTCTCCCCTGACTCTCCATGTGTGCTTCTCTTTCTCCCTCTCTCCACTCCTTCTCTCTGTCCTGTACTGGCTTGGATGCAATAACAGTCCTCCACCTCTGACTCCATTGCTGCCTCCTCTAGTCTGGGTTTTCTCTCCCATAATCCTGCTAATTTTCTGCCCCTAGGTCTGATGACAGCGATTCCTCTGTCTCGGAGGTGCTGAGGTATAGACAACTTTCTATTTATTATCCCTGTCTCGGCTCCTCCTTTGCTCTGTCAGGTGCCTGCTCTCCCTGTCCCCACATGCTCTGCCTGCACCTCGCTGCTCTTCCCACCTCCCGGCTCGTGTGTCTGTCCCCTCCTGGCATGCCACCTCTGGTGCCTGATGCTGTCCCTCAGTCGCACGTTCAGACTGTTCCTGCTTGGATTAGCCCTTGGAAAGGTGGCACTGGGCTAACCCGTGGGCACTGGCTGGCTGGGGTTGGCAGCATGCTCTCCTCCATCTCTGGGTTATCGTCAGCATGAGGCCACCATGTCCCACCCCTTCCCCAGCTCTCCAGCAGGACAGTGGGGTGATGGGAGAGGGTGCTTCCAGTATGTCCTTCATGCCAGCTTCTTCCAGGCAAATATCTCAGGTTCTCCCCGTGCCTGGTTGTGCTTCCCTGGTGCTGAGTTGGAGAAGGTTGATCTCTTTCCCAAAGAAATCAAGTCAGATCATGGTCCAGAGCTAAGCCTTGGAGTTAAGGTTCTCCTGGGCTTCTCCCCCTGTACCCACCTGACTATAGAGGTTTCCCAACACAAGGGCCAACTTTTCCCAGTCCTTTAGGAACATCAGCCTCAGTGCAGCCTTCCAGTGCCTAAAGGGGCCTATAAAAAAGAGGGAGAGCAGTTTTTTACATGGGCAAATAGTGGCAGGGCAAGGGGCAACAGTTTTGAACTGAAAGAGGAGGAATTTAGATTAGATATCAGGAAGAAATTCTACATTCTGTGGGTGGTGAGGCCCTGGCACAGGTTGCCCAGAGCAGCTGTGGCTGCCCCATCGCTGGAAGTGTCCAAGACCAGATCAGATGGGGCTTGGAGCAACCTGGGATAGTGGAAGGTGTTCCTGCCCATGGCAGGGGCGTGGAATGAGATGGTGTCTAAAGTCCCTTCCAAGCCAGTCCATGATTCTGTGATCAGCCCTCCAGCACCCAGGTGTGTCCCCTCACTCTGCCTGTGCCCTGAGCTCCCCCAGCCCCAGTCACTGGAGCAGTGACACCAGACCAGTCTGGGCTGTGTCACCCAGGGCAGTTTGTAGTCAGGCAACCATGCAGAGTCCATGGAAGACATCTCACCCTGGGGAATAGGGATATCCCCTGGGATTCAATGTCTCTTTGAGACTGGTAGAAGCACTAGGGGTGAGGGAGAGCTGTTGGCTTGGCGTTGGTAAGGGCGGAGCTGAGGAACAATCACGTGCATGCGATTTCCAGACCCAAATTAATGAGCCTGTGCTTGTCCTCATGACTAACACGAGCCTTGCCCTTCTCTAGCCCCGTGCCTCAGTTTCCCTGCCTGTAAGAAGAAGCTAGCCCAGCTCAGGGTCTCGTGGCTGTGCTTGATGAGCAGGCACATCAGGGCCCCCAAGGGTCACACACAGGAGAGTTGGGCTGGTGGTCCCCAGCACCCTGAGCATGTCTGAAGTGGAGGGGATTGGCAGATGCTGTGACCCCCTGGACAGGCAGTGGTGTCCCTTGGAAGGAGGTTTGGCAGGGGTAGGTTCTCTCGTGCCCAGAGCCAGCAGTGGGTGCAGGAACAGCCACTGCAACAGCACCGTGGGGTGCAGATGGTGGTGCTGCCTTGTGGTGGATGTAAAGGAGCGGGGCCCTGTCTCCAAATGTCACCAGCCAAAAACTGACAGCCTCCAAGGGATCAGGGTGTTGATACTGGTACCCTGAAACATTTATCCCAGCAGAACTTCAGCCTCAGGCTGGAGAGGGTACAGTTTGTCCCAAAATGGACCTCAGGGCCAATGAGCCGAGTCTCCTGACCTGCCCTGGCTCTGTGCTGGTGAAGCACAAGAGGTCTGGGGGGAGAGCAGAGGCCCCTGGGCAGCCCCTGGCCCCCTTTCTCTCTCTGTACTGCTGCGGCAGAGGCAGGCAGGGGCTGCCGATGGGGAGATTTCCACAAAGACCTCGGCTCAGACATGCCAGGTGAAGGTGGAGGAGTCCTGGCAGTGGAAGGTGCTTGGCATGAGCAAGCTCGTGCCCTTCCATGCCGTGGGACTGTGGGCACACAGGACCTGTCCAGCCCTGCACTGCAGCTGCTCTCTCTCTCTCCCACAAAGGGGCATCATTAACCCCGTGGGAGGCACCAAGAACGCCCGGACAGCCCCGCTGCAGTGTGTCTCGGTGGCAGAGGGACACACCAAGCCTGTGCTCTGCCTGGATGCCACCGACGAGCTGCTCTTCACTGGGTCCAAAGGTGTGTGATGGGCAGAGGGGACGGGGAAGGTGCGGGCGCTGTGAGAGCGGGTTGGCATTGGGAGTGTGGGACATGCTGGGCACTACAGGGATGGTCCCTGCCTTCACTGCTAAGCCCTGCCCTGCCCCAGTGCTGGGGCTGGCTGGCTTCTTTCCTCTGGCCCTGTGGGTGGGGGAGAAGTTCAGAAGGGATATTGTCCCCAGGCCGCCATGCCCTTGGAGGAGAGCCCTCCCCAACACTCTTGGGCATGTTCTTCCTCCCGCAGACCGGAGCTGCAAAATGTGGAACCTGGTGACAGGCCAAGAAATCGCCTCTCTCAAGGGTCACCCAAACAATGTGGTTTCCATCAAGTACTGCAGCCACACGGGGCTGGTGTTCACCGTGTCCACGTCGTACATCAAAGTGTGGGACATCCGCGACTCCGCGCGGTGCATCCGCACCCTCACGTACGTGGCAGCCGTGGGGCACCTGGGGCACTCTGGGCAGGAGCCTGCAGGGGCTGGGGACATGGCCAGCTCCTTTAGTGCCAGTTTGCAGTGCTGTTTCCTTAGGGAACAGGGAGATTGAGGGAGAGTTTGTGTTGAGAGGACCCATGGGGATGTCCTGCAGCAAAGACTCAGGATCAAAAAAATCATAGAATATGCTGAGTTGGAAGGGACACACCAGGATCATCAAGTCCATCTTCTGGCCCTGCACAGGACACCCCAACAATCCCATCACATGCCTGGGAGCGTTGCCCAATCACTTCTGGAACTCGGACCTGGGGCTGTGACCATTCCCTGGGGAGCCTGTTCAGTGCTCCACCACCCTCTGGGGGAAGAACCTTTTCCTGATATCCAACTTAAACGCACCCCAACTTAGCTCCATGCTGTTCCCTTGAGTCCCGTCACTGGTCACAAGAGGGAATAGATCACTACCTGTCCCTCTGCTGCCCCTCATCAGGTTGTGGAAGACCCCAGTGAGGTCTCCCCTCTGTCTGCCCTAGGCTGAACAAACCAAGTGACCTCAGCTGCTTCTCATAAGGCTTCCCCTCCAGACCCTTCACCATTCTCATGGCCCTCCTTAGGATGCTCCCCAATAACTTAATGTCTTTTTTATGTTGTGGTGCCTAAAACTGCCCCAAGGACTCGAGGAGAGGCTGCCCCAGCCCAGAGCAGAGCAGGACAATCCCCTCCCTTGACCGGCCGGCAGTGCTGGGCCTGGTGCCCCCCAGGACACTGTTGTCCCTCCTGGCTGCCAGGGCACTGCTGACTCACGTTCAACTTTCTGATTGCCAGGACCCCAAGTCCCTTTCCATGGGGCTGCTCTCCCACCTCTGATTGCCTCCTGTATGCACACAGCTATGGTTGATGTGTCCCAGGTGCAGGATCCAGCACTTGCCCTTGTCAAAGGTCAAGAGCTTTGAAGAGATTTTGTAGCTGTTCTGGGGGTGGCCAGGAGAGCCAGCAGCTGCAAAGGGGATTCATGGCCCCAAACAGCATCATCAAATCACAAGTGAGGAGTCTGAGGGCCAGAAAGGAGCATGGAACAGACTGTAGTTTTGGCTGCCAGCCTGGACTAGGCTCAAAGGTTGGGACAGTATGGTAGGCCAGAGTTACCCGCTTGCTCTGGCACTGAGCTCCTTTCTCCATTCAGCCTCAGCTCATCTGCCTTGGGCTGAAGGTGCTTCTCCCTTAGTGCAGAAGCCAAGGCCTCTGCTCCCTGTGCTGGATGCCAGCACTCAGCAGCTCTTCCTGTGGGAAGCAGAGAAGAGTGGGAGGAGAGCGGAGTGGCCCTCAGCTGGAAGCCAGGGCAGGATGCTCTGTCATGCATAGACCCTACATCCTCGGATGCCTCTTCAGGCCGGGCACTGGCCTGTGGGACAGAGCTCTTGTTGGTCCCGTTGTGGCCAGAGGGAAAGGGAAACTTCCAGGGCCTTTCCTCAGTGTGGGACCCACCTGTGCCCCCTCCAGTTCCTCAGTAGTTCTGGTCTCCACTCGTCCTCCCCCTGTGAACTCTCCCTCCTTCAGGTCTTCGGGGCAGGTGATCTCTGGGGACGCGTGTGCTGGGACCACCACCCGCACTGTCACCAGCGTGCAGGGGGAGCACCAGATCAACCAGATCGCGCTCAACCCCACGGGCACCGCGCTCTACGCCGCCGCTGGAAACGCCGTCCGCATCTGGGAGCTGAGCAGGTCAGGGGACTGCTGGGCTGGGCAGGGCACCTTGTGGGTGCCAAGTGCACACCAGCTGCTCAGAGGGGCCTGGAAGGATCCCCCTGGGGAAAGTGAGAGCCTTTTTTGCAATGGAAGTTGCCTGGAATAAGGACTTTCAGGACCCTTTCCTATGGGACCCGAGGGATGATGATCAGCGTTGTAGCTACTTGGGGTGGGGGATTTGTCTGTGCTCTGGGCAGAGCTTAGGAGAAGGGAAGAGACAAGTGGGAGGAGCAGTCTCCTGGTTTTGCCCTTGTCCTCCTGCCTGCCCAGTGGGCCCTGGGCTGTGAACCCTGTGCTGCAGCCTGTGCTCTGCAGGCAGGTCTTGGCACACTCCGAGGCTGCCTTCCTCCCCTGGAATCGCTGGGAATGGGGTCTCCCTGCCCACTCTCCCCCAAAGGGAACAGCTCCTGGGGGTCTCCAGGGCTGAGGGAGGCTGTGCCTGGGAGGGCCCCTTGGAGGAGCTGCAGCACACAGGAGGGAGCTGACCCGTGCCCTTGAACTCAGGTTGCAGCCCGTGGGAAAGCTGAGTGGCCACATCGGGCCCGTGATGTGCCTCACGGTGAACCAGACAGCGAGCAACCACGACCTGGTGGTCACGGGCTCCAAAGATCACTATGTCAAGGTACTCTTCTGCTTGGGGAGCAGCATCCCACGTCCCCTAGGGAAGCCCAGATGTTGGCAACCTCTGACGTATCTTCCCTCCTTCTGAAAGCTGAGCCCAGATTCTGTTTTCACCTCTGCATGTGAGGTTTCCACTTGTTTCCCTTTCCCAAATCTTGCCTTTTGTTGGGCCCACAAGGCACCTTAGGAGAAGTTGCATTTCTCTCATCCATCAGATTCTCTGGCTGGGACTTGCATGTGATGGCTGAGCCAGATGAGCAGCTCGCCCTGTTCTGCTCGATACTCACCCCCAGTAAAGATGCCTTGTGCCCCCTCAGTCCAGCACAGCTGGAGCCTGCCCCTTCCTTTCAGGTTTTAGCAGGTTAAATTGGAGCTGGCAGCAGGGACGTGAGGAGGGGTGGTAAGATGGTGAGTGAGAGAGGATCGCACTCAGCTGTCAGCTTGGCTCACGGGGAGTCTGAAGGGTCACCAGGAGTAAAATGCAGCAGAGCGGGGCTGTCCCTGGTGCCAGATCTCTGGTGGTGGCAGGACCCTCAGCCCCAAAACGCCTCCAGTGGCCAATGCCCACTCCCCTTTCCACCGTCACTCTGGGTGCCCCGAGCCTAGAACACAGAGGGTGGTGGCCAAGTTCCCCAGGAGAGGGCCAGCTCTGTCCCCAGTTCCATCTGTGGTCTGTTGTTACCCATTGCTCTTCCCCAGGTGTTTGAGATCACGGAGGGCATGGTGGGCAATATTGGCCCCACGCACAACTTCGAGCCTCCTCACTACGATGGCATCGAGTGCCTGGCCATCCAGGGAGACGTCCTTTTCAGCGGCTCCAGGGACAATGGCATAAAGAAGTGGGATCTGGAGCAACAGGAACTTATGCAGGTCTGGAAGGGAGCAGGGCACAGGTCCTGTGGGGACACGGGGCACAGGGGTGTTGCTGCTGGGGCCTGGGAGGACCCTTGTTCAGGGACCTAGTGCCAGTGTCCTGCATGGATCTCCCCAGGGAGGGCACTCGTGATCCTGGCCTGTGTGTGGGTGTGCTCTGTGGCCGTGGTTTGTGCTGCAGGGTGCCCGGCACCACCAGCTCTCCTAGAGGCCTGCTGCAGCATCAGCTGCAGTGCGGGGGCTTGTGTTCCACTCCGAATTCTGGATGGTTTTCTCCTGCCCAGAGGAGAAACCAAGCCCTGACTTTTGAGTCCATCCCCTTGGCTCCTAACTGAGCATTGCCAGTCCCAGGATCCCAGTCAACCCCAGGGCGTCAGTGAGCACCTGAGCCCCCCAAGACAGTGAGGACCCACCCGCGCAGGCTGGGTGCATGAGGCTGCTGGTGTTGCTGCAGATGAGGCTGGTCATGACCTCTGCTCTGTGCCTGTACCTGCAGCAAATCCCCAATGCCCACAAAGACTGGGTCTGTGCCCTGGCCTTCATCCCCGGCCGCCCCATGGTGCTGAGCGCCTGCCGAGGAGGCGTCATCAAAGTGTGGAACGTGGACACCTTCACCCCGGTGGGGGAGATCAAGGGGCACGAGAGCCCCATCAACGCCATCTGCACCAACTCAAAGCACATCTTCACTGCCTCCAGGTGAGCCTCGGGCTTTCTGCCCCCATGGCCCCTGGGAAGGGGGAGACCCTGGGCTTGAGCCATCACCCCCGGGCCCGGGTGGGTGCGTGCTGGGTGAACGGGGAGTGGGGAGGGTTGCAGCTTTCTAGTCCCTCTACTCCTTCATCTCCTCTTGCCCACTGTAGCCTGCCCATGGCATGGCCTGCCCACTGCAGTGCCAAGAGCTGTCCTTGGCCACCCCCTGCCCATGCTCTGGTGATGCCCTGGGTTACCCCCCATGCAGGGACCCCTCTCCCTCGGGGCTGGGCATTTTCTGCTGCTCTCGGGGAGCTCTTTGGCAGCAAGACTCTGATATCCTCTTTCCGACCATGTCCCTTTTCTCCCTTCCTTTTTCTCTGTCTCTCTCTGCCTCTCCTCCTCCCTACCTCCCATCTGTGCCACAGCGACTGCCGGGTAAAGTTATGGAATTACGTGCCTGGGCTCACCCCTTGCCTTCCACGACGCGTCCTTGCCATAAAGGGCCGTGCTACTAGTCTGCCTTGACCCTCCTGCTCTTTGGCTCTCTTGCTCATATGCTCTTCTTCTGTCTCTCCTTCCCTTTTCTCTCCATCTCTCCCTCCCTCTGTCCCTCTCACTGTTTCTTTTCCTCCTCTCTCTCTCTTCCCCCCTCTTTTTCTCTGGTCTGAGCTGCTTCTTCACGGTATGAAACTATTCTGCGTTTTTCCCCACTTGATAAGTCTTTGCTAGAAGGGACTTGCCCCTTGTCCCAGACATACCCCTGCCTTGGTTTCGTTTGCTTTTTGGTTTTTTTCCTTTCCAAGTGCCCACGTCTACTTTGGCAGCTCCGTGGAAGCCATGGCCTGCCCACACCTTTGCATGGACAGTGGGTTGGAAGTCGGCAACCACCCCCAATCAGCCCATGGCCCAGGAGCAAAGCAGTTCCCTGGATATCACTGCTGAGACCTAGTCAGAGCTCACTGGAGGGGGGCAGGAGCCCTGGTGTGGGGTAGGCCCTGGAGGTCATGATTTCCCTTTGTCCCCAGCTGCTGCCAGTGGGGTGAGCTGGAGGCTGAGCCCCACTGGGCCTGCCTGCTCCCCAAAGTGCATTGGGAAACCTCCTGCCAAGGAAAAAGGGCCTGCAGGGTCGAGGGCTGCATGCTGCCATGGTGGTGGTGGAGGGGGGGAAGCGTGTCCGCTCTGGTGCAGCATCTGTGGGGCTTCTGCCCCAACCCCTGGGTCATGCTGTCCCTCTCACCTTTGCTCCTCAGCGACTTGACAGTGAAGCTCTGGAGTGGGAGGAGGTTGCCTGCGGGGTCAAACTAGGAACTGCAGAAAGACTGGAAGGCATGGGAGTGGGGGGAAGGTCAGGGTGCCTCCCCCTGCTATCAGGACTCAGCCATCTCAAGGAGCTCAGCCCAGGACAGGGATTTCTTTGTGCCTGACCCAACGCGATGGACAATACTGCATCTGGTCCTTTGAGCACTGCCAGCTCCTGTGAGGAGGCAGCTCTGTGGGGCACCAGCAGCTCCACCTTCCCTTCTGCTGAGGTTTCTCAGTGGTTCTCCAGTGACTAGGAAATGTTTCATCTCTCTTCTCACCTACTCTACTGTAAGGACTTCGGGGGATCAGAGCTCCTTGGCTCCTTCTCGGAGACACCCAGCTCCCTCCTGCCACTGTGGGCTCGTGGCCTCTGCCGTGATGTGCTGCTCTCGGGCTGGTTCCTGCAGGAGTCTTTCTCCACTCCACAGCCACGAGGACATTTGGTGTCTGCTGGCCAGGACCACAGCACAGAGGGTGCTTCTCTGGAGCCATTACTCGTGGGACGCCTCTCTGCTGTGAGCGGTACAGAAGATTTCCTGGTACTCCTATCCTTCCCCATCCTCTGTCTACCTGTCCCCAGTGGTTAGAGGTGTGCACCTCTGAGCTCCTTCGCCATGTCCCATTTGGGGAGGCACAGCAAGTCTGGGAGGATCTCTGTCAGGCAACTTCCAGACAGACCTGCTGCAGTTCCCTGCAACTTTCTCCAATCCCCAGGTGTAAACTCAACTGCCCCAGGGCTCTGGGCTGTTTCCCACATGCCCAGAGTGCTCTGCAGTGGGGAGGGAAGGGCTGCTCAGCCCTGCTCTGGACGCTGTGACCTGCAGGAGAGGTTTGTGGTGGGTTCCTCCAGCGCATTAACCCCCTGGAGATGGAGAAATGAAGCAAAAATGGAGGGCAAAAGAGCCAAGGTTGGATTTGTCACCCCACTGCTGTGGCCCTGTCTGTCCTTCCATTCGGTTCTGCCCTCAGCCCTCTGCCTGGATTCAAGCTACCTGGGGTTGGGCCTGTGGCCCTCCGTGGATCCCCAGCAAGGCACGGAGCAGCCGGAGTCCCCTGTGGCAGGAGCAGAGCGAGGAGGGGGTTGCACACCCTGATCTTGCACAAGTCCCCTGCTTCCCCCGTGCTCGAAGGACAATCCTGCAGTGGATGATCTCGCACAATCTCATCTCCGTGAGGGACTGGGGGCTCCATCCAGGAGTGTTTCACCGAGGATGCACATTCTCCAGACTCTTTCCTCTCTCTCCTGTTCAAGGGGCTGGTAAGGCCCTGGTCTCACACTGAAGCTTCTCTCTGTCTCTCCTGTGGCCCGCTGGACTATCCCCTGCTCTGTCCTGCCCTGGGTCACCCAGGGGCTCTTGTGGGATGGCCGAGGAGACCCCAGGATGGATGTTCTTGTCTCATGCGCTCTCCCTTCTCCTTTGTCACAGAAGAAGCAGTACTTGAACTCAAATGTAAGGACTTCTCCATGTGATCCCACCAGCACTGAACTGGGATCTTGGAGGCCAGGGGCTCCAGGACCTGCCCTGTAAAGCACAGACCATTTCCCCTCTGCTCTCTCCAACCACGGTGACACCTTGACCAGCCCCAGCTCATCTGCCACCAGCCCTTGTTCCAAGTATTCTGGCTGGAGTGTGGGGATTCCTCTGTGTCATCAAAGACAGGAAAGAAGGACATTGATTTGATGGGGGAGGGGGGTTGCCTTTTTGGGGAGGAATTCTGTCCTACTGGTTTGCCTTGCTGGAGGGTGAATGGGGGGCTGGGGGGGGCGGGGGAGGTGTGTGTGTGTTTGTGTGTGTGTGAGACCCTGCCCAGGACAGTCACTGGTCCCTGTGACCACGGCTGAGCCCTGCCTGGCCAGGACTGAGGACTGTGTTGAGCTGAGGGGCCCATCCATCCTGTGTGACCTGTGGAGCCAGGGGCACAGCCAAAAACGCACAGGGCACCTCAGCCACGCAGTAACACAGACATGGGGGTCTGGGGGAGGTGTCTCTCCCCCGAGCCTGTCTTGGAGAGGGTTTCCCTGCTCACTCCTCAGCTGGTTTAAGCTTTGCTTGGCTGGAGGGGGTGTGTGTGGAGTGTGTTTGGCTGTAGCCAGGTGTCTGCACTGAGATCTGCCCTGGAACCTCCTGCTGCTCCCTGCTGCCTTGGCTGAAGGCTCTGGGGCAGCCCAGGGCCAGACCTGCCTTGCCTTTTGCCATCAGTTTCTTCCTGTGTGCAGGCTGTAAGTACCTGTTTAACACTCCAGGGCTGAGTGGCCAGCCCTGGATGATGCTGAGCATCCCTGGCTGCTATGTCCAGCAGCATATTTGGGGGGCTTCGAGGCTCCTGCAGCCTGTGCAAGGAGGGAGCTGATACTGCAGCACTGCCGTCTTGAGGTGAGGGGTCTTTGAAGTGAGAGGTGTCCTGGTTTAGGAATGGTATTCTCCAATTTAGTGCTCCCACTAAAACCGTGTACCACTCACTCCCCCATCCTTCCCCATCCCCTGCAGCAGGAGGGAAAGGAGAATTGGAGGCACAAAAGGTAAAGATCATGGGTTGAGATAACAGCAATTTACTGGAAACAGCAATGAGATAAGAAAACAGTAACAGCAACAATATTAATAACGATATTAATAACAAAAACATACAAAAGAGAGATTCACATGCAAAATGCTCACCATGGACCCCATGACCCAACTGCAGCTGTGTTTTCCTGACTGGAAGAGACTCCTTCTCCCTGGACGAGAAGAAATGGGTTCTGCCCCTATGTATCCTGATGGCATCAGGGTACCTTGTGCTCCAGGTTCAACTAAAGCCTTACACTCTGGTGGGTTTGCTGTGCCAGGCCATTGGATCCACAGAGTCCAAGATGACCCTTTCCTCACACCTGGCTGGAGGCAGGGCCCCTCTAGTTCTGCTCATGGTACTCATTGCTCTCTTGTAAATATGAACTGAAGGTCCATTCAGGAGGATCAGAAATCACATCAGCCCTTCTATTCTGTCTGCGAACACGCCCACGGGAGACTGGAGCAGCGTTTATCCCTGGAGGATTTCCTGTGGTGGTTGTTTTTCCTCTCAACTCACACACCCATGCTGCCGAGGCAGAGGTGGGTTTTCCATCCCGCTTCCTCCAGTCCTCTCTGTGGTCATGGAGGTAGAACCACAGGTTGCCTCGTGGTGCCCCTCTCTCTCAAGCAGGGGGGCACTTGCTCCCAACAGCAGAGACTCTGGTCCATGCTGGTGGGATGTGGGACATTTCCTCTGTCCACAGTCCAGGGGCTGGTCCACATTCTTAGACAGTCTTTTCACACAGCTGAGGCACAAGTGGGTAGGGAGGAGAAGAGATGATCTTCATCTTGGCAGAGCCGGGGAGTCCCCCGAGGCACAGTTTGTTCTCCTTCCACTGACATCACTGCCAGTGGGTTGGTGTGTGGTGATGGTGATCCGTACAAACTTCTGCCACGTGGATTGTGTGCACTGGGCCTCAGCTGGGTCCGCAGGGGACTGCTCGTTGTTTGAATCCTTACGGACTCTCTCCAGCACAGCGAATTCTCTCAGGTGCTGGATAGCTTCTCCATGGCATCCCACCTGCTTGGGCACGATCCTCCTTGAGGGAATACCTTTCCCTCAGGCTTGACAGAAGTTGCTTCCAGGGGCTGAGAGTTTGTGTCTTGTTCCCAATGCCCTTGTCAATGCCCACATCCCAGGGCAGGGATCCCAGGGCAGGGATCCCAGAGGGTTGGCTTCACTGCCACCTTGTTCCACAGTGTGGGCTGTGCTATGCCAGCACTGGAGCAGCCGGGTCACCAGGAGCTCACTGGATTGGCCGCTGAAATCTTTTTGTGCAGCTCACCCAGGGATAGGGATTGGGTGATTCTCTCCAGCCCTGCCTCGTCCTCCTTTTATGAGGGCCCTGCTTCCTCTTCATCCCTCTCTATGCGAACTGATTTGATCTTGGATTTCTTCATCTGTGTAGGGGCAGCTGCTCCTGGCATGGGTGGTTCCTGTGGTTCAGCTGCAGTTTGAGTGGCCATGGTGCCTCTGGCTCTGCTTTCCTCCTCCTCCCCCTGAGGCTGCAGTCCAGTCAAAAGCAGTGTCTGATAAATACTAACCAGAGCCCAGCACGCTGCAAGGAGTTGCTCCCCTCTGGAAGAGAGCATTCTCCTTTAAAATACTCTGTCACTTAAACAGGGTCCTGTACTTGTTCAGGGATGAACTTCCAAGCCATTGGAGGAGATAATTTCTTCAAAAACTGGCCCATTTTCTCCCACATTCCATGCCAGTCATGACTATTCCCCTTCAGGGCAGATCTCTGAACAGCCCCCCTAGAAATCTCTTTCTTGACTCTGAACATGATGTGGACCTCACTGAGGAGACCCGGCAGACTTAGCAACGAGAACATGATTTCCTTAGCATTCAAAGAGAATTCAGAGCTCTCAAAAGCTGTTGTAACAGGCTTGAAGGAGGAAAAAGCAGTGAAACAGAAAAAAAAATGGGGAAAATCATCCCTTCTCCCCCCAGATTGGTGACAATTATTAATGGACTCCCAAAGGTAGTGCCCAAGGTAAGGCTTAGAAGGGCTACTCTGAATACACATCCCAAATGACCCTCATTGCTCTTGATGTTATCCCACAGTCCATCAGCAGAGCATTCCTGATCCCTCTCCCAGCCCTGAGGAAGAGCACCATGATGGGCACATGCAGGAACATACAAAGGGTTGGGTACCACACCCACGTGAGCTGACCAAGCAAGACTGGGACCAGTGGTACCTAATACAGAAAACGTTTAGATCAAATTTGTTTCCAGCCTGCTCTGGGCAGATCTGTTGTTATCTCAACTGTCCAAGCCCTACACTGGACCCCCAAAAAGCTGTTGTGGTTTAGGACTGGTATTCCCCAATTTAGTGTTCCCATTAAGACCATGTGCCACACACCCTGCCCCACCTCCTTCCTCCTCTCTGGCAGCACGGGGAGGAGAATAGGAGGCACAAAAGGTAAAGATCACAGGTTGAGATAAGAATAATTTACTGTAAACAGCAATGAGATAAGAAAACAAGTTAACAGCAACAATATTGATAACAAAAGTGTACAAAAGACAGTGAATCACATGCGAAATGCTCACAGCAGTGCACGCTACCCTGACTGGAAGAGATCCCTTCTCTCTGGAAGAGACTCCCTCCCCCCCCAGCAGTGATGTGAGGGGTACAGAAGAACCTCTGGGTCCTGGCCGTGTCCCATCCTAGTTACTGCAAAAGTTAACCCTGTCCTGGCAGGAACCGGGACGGGGTGGCCGTGATCCCGTAGCTCCGTGTGTGTGTGTGTGTGTGTGTGTGTGTGTCAGTGCCTGTGTGGGTTGGTATTTCTCATGCAGAGAGCGTTTCTTGGGTTGATCTGGTTTAGCTACCTCACAGTGCAAGCTGGGTGCTGTTGTCCTTGGGTTTCCTACTGGGGATGGGGTGGGCAGTTTGTGGTGTAAGGCTTTTTTTTTTTCTCTCTCTTAATTATTGTTATTGTTATGGTTTTGACACTTGAATTTGTCCTGGGGACAGGTGGCCTCGCTCCCACCCTGCTGCATGTCTGTCTGAGCCACAGACATGTCCCCGTGTCCCCCTCCCTGCCCCCTCCTGGATGGGGCAGCAGGACCTGTGTCCTGCTCCCCTGCACTGCCAGCTCCCACCTTTGCAGTGGGGTTCCCCCAGCACAGACATTTTGCTCCCGTTGCTAGTGGGGTGCTTGGTCTGAGGCTCTGTGGTGTTGCCATGGGTTATTTGGTTGATTGGCAGCCCAGACGTGGTTCCCATCTCGTCCCTTGGAAGGATGGAAAGGGACCTCTGAAAGGCTCAGCTCAGCCCATGTTCCTGCTTCTGCAGAATATCATGGATATTCTCTGTGGATGCTGTGAAGGTTCTTGGATGGGAAACGTCTGTGCAAAGCACATTGCTGGAATGGACTGGTCCTCGCCCCATTTTCCAGAGCCTGCTGCAGCTGCAGGGCATCAGGGACCTGGTGCTGTAAAAGCCTCTGCCCAAGCAGATGGTCTGTGAGAAGCTGATTCTGGTGTGTAATGTTTTATTTTTCACTCTCCAAAAACGTAGTTGAGCCTAGGTTCAGTCCCAGGCACTGAACATAAACAAGGATAGCCCTGGAGCCCCTGGCCTGTGCCCTGCCTGGGGCTGGGGGCTGAGCTGGGCCAGCCCTCGCTCCCCTGGCACGGAGGGGTTGGGAGGCTCTGAAGCCACACTGTCAGTGTGTGGGGGGCAGGTCCTCCCAAACGTCAAAGCACAAGGTCCCCACATGCAGGTGGGTCTAGGAGGGATGGCCCCTTGGACTCCGGCCCTTGAGAGCTCAGACTGGGGCCATGGGCTGGGACAAGGAGGAGGTGGGCTGGCATGAGGGGTCTTCACCTGCCAGTGGCCGTGGGTGAGCTGTTCCATCCCTTTGTACTGTGCTGGCTGCTCCCTGGGGCTCAGGAACCCTGCTGCACAACTGAAGTCTCCTCTGGTGGTCTCTGAGCCCCTCTGACAGCCCCTCCAGGGCAGGGACAGTTCGGAGCTGCCTTTGCACCATGCACCTCGTTTCGCTTTGCCCTTGGGCGCCTTGATTTGTGTCAAGGGTGTGATCATACCTGCCAGTCCTTCCTCAAACTGCTGGGTTATGCTTTTGTCCCCGGGGTCTGACTCTGGCTCCAGGGGTCTCCTCACTCCCAGCACACAGCGGCCAGCTCCAGGCTCTGTGGAGCATGCAGGGCTGCCCCGGAGCTGAGCTTTGCACAACAGGGGTAGAGAAGACTCAGGAGCCCAAAAGCACTGGATCCCCAAAGCACTGTGAGCCCCCCTGAGCACTGTCCCCTCCCTGCCACCTGTAGCTGCCACGACACAGAATGGGCTGGCCAGCTGCGAGGAGCGGGAGCTTTGGGGTCTCAGATACTGCCTCCTGCCTTGGTGCTGCAACACCAGTGCCTGCTTCCCAGTGCTCTCCCGGTGCCCCATGCCGGTCCTTCCCCTGCCCCGTGCTGAACAGAGCCCAGGTGTGGTCCCTGCGAAGCACGGGGTTCCAGCTGGCTTTTCAGCAGGCTCACTGGAGCTCCCCTCTCTTCTGCAGGCTCCATGCCGTCCTGAGCCCCCCCACCCTTCTGGGAAGGGAAGGGGAACCCCAGTCCCTCCAGGTGCTGTGTGGTGCTCCAGCTGCAACTGGAGCAGAGCCTAGCACAGACCCAGCCCCTGCACCTTCCTCCTGCCCCGGGGCTTGTCCCCTCGTCCATCACAGCTCTGCCCCGGTTCCTGCCAATTGCTCCACCTGGCCTGGCACCCTCAGGTCCAGCCCCACACGCAGCTGGGGCAGCTGCAGCACCGAGTCGCCTGCTCCGCCGCCCCTTCCCGCTGCACAAGGAGCACAATAGCAGATGCCTTTACTCGCTTTTTCCAGAGGCCAGCTGCTGTGAAGGCTGGTGGTGTCTCTATGGGGGTCGTGCAGCCCAGCCCTGGTCTGGGTTTGTCAGAGCACGAGGTGTGTGTGTGTGTGTGTTTTATACCTTGGTGTGTTCCTGTAAATAGTGTAAGTTATTGTGGTCTCCTGCTGTACGTTTTTCAATGGCTGTGTTTGTTTCTTGCTTTTTTGTCTTTGCAAATAAAATGTTCTGAGATGAAGGGACGGAGCAGAGAGGTGATTTTGAGGAGGGCAAGAGCACAGCCAGCAGTTCCCCCTGTCCCCTCCTGTTCCCATGTTCCTGGCCCAGGGGCTGGGGGAGAGAAGGGAGAGGAGGTGTGGCTGCAGCCCTTTTTGCCCTGACGGATGGAGGGGAACGTGTTTCTCCCCATGGCAGGGGATTAAATTTGGTGGCCCTTAAATGTCCCTTCCAACCCAAAGCATTCTGTGATTCTATAATCCTTTGTGTTGGGAGAGGATTGGACAAGAGGAAACAGCCTCAAGTTGTACCAGGGGAGGTTCAGGTTGGATATTAGGGAAAATTTCTTCACCTAAAGGGTGGTCAGGTACTGGCACAGGCTGCCCAGAGCAGTGGTGGAGTCACCATCCCTGGAAGTTTTCAAAAGATGTGTGGATGTGGCCCTGGGGACATGGTTTCATGGTGAACATGGCAGTGCTCGGGGAATGGTTGGGCTCTCAGACCTTAGAGGGCTCTTCCAAACTCAACAATTCAATCATTCTAAGGTGACCTGGATCCTTACAGGCACCAGGTCCTCAGGCAGAGGGGGCAGAACTGATCTTGCTGGGGGAAGATTCAAGGGCTGAGGTGGAGGAAGCCCAGACCCAACCCAGCTGGTCTGCCCTTCTGCTGAGGAGGAGGAGGGTCCCGACCCAACGTGACAGCCAACCCTTGCGGAAGTCAGAGTATCCCTGACCCTGCAGCATCGCATCAACCCCTCAGGGGTCCTCTCACTCACCCCCCGGGAGGGCAGGGCCCTGGGGCTGCGGGGAGGTTCTGCTTGGGGGGGCAGGGTCCGCGGGGGCTCCGGGGAGCGGGGCAGTGGCGCGGGGCCGCCACCGGGGGGCAGCGCCGGCCGCGCCACCGCGGCGCC
>WBMZ01015710.1:0-31833 GCA_013400975.1 Atrichornis clamosus
GGCCCCGCACCGGGCTGGGGCGCCCCGGCCGCGGCATCCCTACCCGGCCCGCGCCCCGTGCCCCGCCCGGGCTCTGTCCCCCGACCCCCGCGGCGTTTGCCCCCGCCCCGGACACTGCCCCGCCGGGGGGTCCCCCACTCCTCGAGCAACGAGGGACCTCGCGGCTCCTGCTCATCCTCCGCGCGGGTCTGTCACTGCCATTCCTGGCCGGGTACCGCGTTCTCCTTCGGGGCCACCTCCCGGAGATACGGCAGCGTATGGGAATCTCCAGTTATGTTTAATAATAATAATAGCAGCTATGATATTTTTTTAAGCACACTATGACTTTGGGGAGCGTTCCTGAGCGCGACAGGAGGGCAGACTACAGATTCAAAATAACGGAATTAATAACTGCAGCCCCAAAATTGGCAGGGTTTCTGAGTCAGACTTGTGAAGGCCTGGATTTCGAAACGCTGTCTTCTGGTAGCTGCAGCATAATTTCATCTTCCCTAAACCCAAACCCAGGCTGCTCGGCTTCACGGGAACTGACCACTGGCAAGGCAGGGACAGCTGGCAAAGGCAGAGGCAGGAACACAGTCCACATGCTCTCTGCTTCCCTCTCCAGATAGCCTAAACCTGGACAATCAGAGACCAGGGAATGTGTAAGTAGCACCACCTCGCCCTCTTTAACTTCAGAGAAGGTGTCATATTGGCAAGGTTGCCAGATCTGGACAGATCTCTAGAGGAAGAGCGCCACAAACGAGGCATCAGCATTTTAATGATGCGAAGGCTCCTTGGTCCTGCCCACTGTAACAGCGCAGCGGCAGGACAGGAGCCCCTGGCAGTTATGATCCCAGCACAGAGGTTTAAAAGCCTTCCAGCTTAGGATGTGGGAAGGATTTTGATAGAGAGAAGTTGCTTCTCTGAAGTGCTCCATGCCCTCTTTTTTAGAAGGGGTTTTCTTCTGCTGATGGATGGAACTGCCTTCACCCTTTGTTTCTAATGCATAAAAGGAACATTTTGGAATAACACAGATCCAGACTCAGACTCCTGGTATTCCAGGAGCACTGAGAGTGCTCTCTAAACTCAGGTGGTCACGTGCCCCTCATCCCCCATACCACAAATTTCAGAAAGGAGCACCGATGGAACACTGACGATTTGATGCACTGACTCCAGCTCAAGCTGGTTCACAGAAACAATTATTTTGTCAAAGAGGTAGAAATCCACTAACGTTTTCCCAACTCATGTTGGAACTCAGCAGTAAAACCCACACTTGAATCCAGAAAACGGGACTTGCAAAAACATCAGACCCTGACCTGATATGTTCAATGTAGAAATGAATGTGCACAGTAACTTAATACTTCAATAAATTATTAAGAAATACTTCAGTATTCCCTCTCTAGCTTCTGTACCACATGCAGACTAGAGCTATTCTTTGCACGCTCTTCAGGACATGGTCTGGTTTTGCATCCTGTATTTCAACTGTACCTATCACTCAGTTTAATCCTGGTTTGCACGGGCTATTACCGTCAAAATCACAGTTACTGACCTGTCATCCAGAAGTTTCCAATTTACAGCCTCCAAGTGTGTTTCAGCAGTGGTAAGTGGATAATCTCTAGTGTATACATGGAAAACAGAGCAACAATAGGATGAACAGCTTGTCCTTTGCTGGCAGAGTCAGCAGCAGATAGTAAACACTCTTCATTGTGTAGAATTTGGCTTTCCAAACTCTTGAAAGACAAATTCCGTTGTCTGTTACATCCCTACTTTCTTTCCTGGAGGACCTGGGTTAGCTTCTGTCTAACAGATACAATTTAACTCAAGATATGAGCCCACAGGGTCCAGATTATAGGTTCCCATTCCAACAAGATAGGCAGGGTCTATGAGGCAACACTGCCATTGCCAGATATCCTTCGTAATATGGGATTTTTCTGCATTGTGCAATCTGAGCCTCTGTCCTGTAAGAAAAGCTCAGGGACACAACTGTGTATTGCCACGGCTATCAAGTGCTTTTCCAAATGTCTGGCATCCAGGAGCTGGCTGCTCTACAATTGCCAATGCATCTCAAGTATGCAGCAGCCCCAACAGTGGATGCTCCAGACTGTTGTGCTTGAACTGTGTGTGTGAACAGAGCAACTCCCCATCACAGGCACAACAACCCCACACATTCTGAATGGCAGGAGTGATTTATTTTTTTGAGATATGGCTCTCCAAAATCCTTACAACTGTTTTGTTTTGATCCAGATACCAATAACCTTCAGAGCAAAATTTGATCTTGTGGTCTTACAGTAGGAGCAAATCTCTAGATGTCAAGTAATTACTTTCAGATGTGGCTGTTTGGGTTTGTTAACAGTAAAGCCTCGCCTGATATGTCCTTGTTTTCAAAAAACAGTCCTGTGCTGCTGAGATGAACGTTTTAGTTTAGTTCTATGAAGTTGTTTTTCATTGCTATTTCAAATGCTTTTGACTACGTCGTACTTGTTGCTGCAATCTCTGCAGTCCATACATGGATAGGTAGGCTAGTAGGAAGCTGCTTGGAAACAGTCTTAAATATAAAGGGGCATAATCATGGAATAAAGCAAGATACATGGCACAAAAAAAGTGCTGATTCACTCCTGGGTGCTGCTAGATTAACCCTGTCACCTCACAACCAAAACCCTTTTCCCAGGGCACATATATATACAGACTTAGCAGCGAGCTCTTTTTACTGCCACCCTTAAAAATGCTGCAAGTTTAATTTCCAAGCTGTGCATAAGGGAGAGTCACATCCAAAACCCATGTAAAACAATATATTATAAAGACCTTATATGGCAACAATTTTCAAAATCAGTGCTGCCCCAAAAAGGAGGGAAGCAAATCAGTGGAATCATGTTCCACCTGGTATTCTGTTGGGAATGATAAGAAAGACAACATTGCTACATACATTATCCTTCAGGTTTTCTGCAGCAGGTGCTGCTACACTGTGGCCTGTTTGGAACACTGTCTAACCTGCAGCACCAAGCACCACCAAGCCACAAATGTGGGCTTTAACATGGAGTTCAAGCCATCCCCAGCAGAGCAGATTGTGATATGTCAGTATAGGTTCTCAGAGCGAGTGTGAATCAGCCTAACATTGCAATGAAAGCACAGGACCCTGTGAAATTCAGCACAATACCTGAAATACCAACAGGGTTTCAGCAAAAGAGGCAGCACCACTGCCGTTCTCCCACGTCTTTTAGTGGAGAAGCCATGTAGGAGGAGGCTGTCTAAGTTGTTCTTATGGCTGATTTATTTGCAAATGCAGGTGAATGCTAGGGAAGGTGTGAGTTTAACTCTTCCCTGACTGATCTTTTCTCAGGAAAAATGTGTGTCTTTGTAGTCAGTAACTGCTGCATGGACATGTTTCTTTCCTTACTCCTTCAGGTACACCAAGTTTGGCCTTCCCCAGCCTCTGCTTTCATGCAGTACCTTGATGAAAAAGGACAGTGATCCACACTGTCCTAGTAAAGCACATCTTCCCTGTGCAGACCGAGTGACGGGAGGAATTAGCAAGGGCAGTCCTCTCCTCCTCAGCAATTTGCAGTGAAACACATTTGCTTCTGCTTTCCTGGGCAGCTGAGATTCCAGCATGCTCTGCACAGGATTTCCCATGAAGGGCACTCAGTGTCCCAGGACATAAGCTTCAACTTCAGGCAGATTGGCACAAGTACCTGGCTTGGTACATGAATGGTAGTTCAGCAGAACAAATCTGTCAATTTAAACCTGAAGCACTTTCACAGAAGTAGTCCAGATCTACAGTTTTGTAATTACTGGCACAGCTTTGCCCCCCATGGCTAGACACGTGCCTCTAACTGGAGTAAATGATACCTACAGTCTTGACACATCAGTTGCTGAGTGAGAGGTTAGAAGATGGTTTTGGCATATTAAAGAGACAAATAACGGGAAGAGGTAATTAAGAGTGAGTAAATGATAACAGCTAATACACATCCTGACTTCAGAGGTTTGCTCTTATTCCAGGTTCTTAAACCTGAGCTCCTCAGCTAATGATGTATAGAGTTGCTTGATGCCAGATATCATTGTCTCCAAAAGAGGAGAAAAGGATGCACTTAATATTGATAAAAAGACAAATAACTGTTGCACTTACACAAGTCATGGAAAGCCACATTGTTTTTAAAAGCCCAAGGAGTAAGGAAACAGCATCATGAATGTTTGCAGAGTTTTTGAGCCAGAGCAAATAAGAACGTGCAAGTAAGAGCAAAGAGTTATCCTGAGGATACTACCATGGGCAGGAAAGAGAAACAGCACAGAGATAAGATAAAAACTATTCAAAACTCCTTTCCCAGCTGTCCCCATGGGGCACTTACCTGAATATTTCAGGGCCTGTGCTGGTCTGATGTTACAGAGTTCATACAACGTACATTTAGAGAAGCATACAGGTTCTTTGCCCAAACTTTGCCAAGGCAAGCACTTGATCTGAGTCCACAACTGGAATTGATTCCTTCAACACTATCATTTTGTACTATACATCTTTCCTAGAGAGTCTATGAAGTACCTGCACTCATCTCAAACCGGCAAGCCTCACAATCTCTCTGGATGATATTCATATTACAGAAGCATGACTGGAAGCCTGCTCTGGAACTGTAATTGGGATTTGCCTGTTGACTTAACTTTTTCTTTTCTTTTCTTTACTTGTTTGGTGTTAATACAGAGATGCAAAGTCCTATCCAGGACTGTAAACTTTCCCAGCTCTCCAAAGACCCAGCCTCATTGTCAAAGCACTGATGGGCAGCATATAAAATAGAGTATAGTCTTACAATCACTTTAGAAGCTGCTGGGATGGCTGAAGACAGAATTTTCTTCCAGCTTTATACCTGTGCTCAAGGTACAGACCTGGTGTGGCAAAAAATAAAAATGTGAGCACTCAGTCAGTCAATTTAGCTCAAGCCCAAGCCATCTGTCATTGAATCATTTATCTTTGGGATCCAGATGATACTTCTACACAATGTGAGGGTGAAACAGCTGAGGTCAGCCTCATATCAAGTCACACAGCATTGCACTCAGTTACCTAATGTAGTCACACCTCACTATTGCTTTAATTTAAAACATGGTTACTGCACAACAGTTATCAGCACTTGTTTCAGAGTTCAGTACAGGAGATACTCAACCTTGACCCAATATTGGACATGAGATGGGTTTTTTTCATTTAGTTGGACAATGATTTAGCACTGCCATCTTATGAAGTGCTTCTGCTGGGCTCAGCATAGCTACTAATATTGTTCCCCCAGCATTTTACAGTGTAGGAATATATACCTGTGGTATTCTACTCTCATGGTAGTTCCATCTCATAGGTAAGCATGAGCTCCTATGAAACAAAGGAGCTAGGTGACGTGCCCAAGGGCACGCCAGAAATCTGTGACAGAGGAGAAATGAACCCCACTTTCCTAAAAACTGAGCCCTAAAAACTGTCAGTTCCCCAAGGCCTCCTCTGTGATTGGGGCCTGTAAGTGCTTCTACAAAATAAATACATTTTTCTTATTATTAAATTCAGAAGAAGACCTAAAGGTGATTTGATTAGATCTTATAAGTACCTTTATCATGAGAACACAGGGGTTTTTAAAGGGCTTCTTAATCTAGTGGAAAAAGACATATTACAAGAACCAATGGCTGGAATTTAAAGCCAGAAAATTCAAATTAGAAACAAGGTGCAGAGTTGAGAGTTTTCTAACTGTAAGGATGATTAAATACTGGAAGGACTATCCAGGAATTATTTGCCTTTTGAATTCCTCACATCAAGAGTAGATGTCTCTCCGGAAGATCCAATTTTGTCAAACACAAGTTACTGGGCTCAATACCAGGGTAACTGGATGAAATGTCTGGTTTTTGCTAAGCAGGAGGTCGGATTAGATCATCTTATCATCCTTTACAATCTTAAATTCTATGAATCTATGAATAGTAATGACCATCATTGTACGTTACAGCTTGTAAAACAGCAAAGAGCGCACTGCAACATAGCTGGGAGACAGAATAAAGAAGCACGTTATAAAAAAAAAGCACTTTGCTCTGGAACTAAACCTGCGACTGGTAATTATTTAAACTTCATCCATGTGTTTCCAAATTCTTCCCCCAAACAATATTTTAATTAGATTTCAATTAAAAGGAAAAAAAATAATAACCTGATAATCAAATAGGTCCTACTGCGTTCAGAACAGCATCACCAACATTCCTGCATAACATTTAAAAGCCCAATTGATACAGAAATAGCTGCCGGTTTGCAGGAATTATACACAGGAAGTCTGTAAAGGAGCACTTTTCTATAAAAGGTTTTATAGGCCTGAGCCTGGGATTCCTCTATTATATTTGAGTAGCTATAAAAACTTTTGTGCTAGATCATAACATTCTGTAGTTGTGAATGCAACAGATTTTACAGAAAATCTGTTTTAGCAATGTCTCAGGGAGTTTTTCAAATAAAGACATTGGCACTGCTCTCTGCTTCTTTCCCCATAAAGCCAAATTCTTTTACTGCCACGATACAGCCTTCATCCTAAACTTCCACATCAGTTTAAAGACCCATTCAGAAGTCAGGATTTGTGTCTCCTCCCTTGGGGTTTTGAATGTGATACTTTTTGTCAGATATGGGTCTGAAAAAAATCCTTGGAGAGGGATCTGGAGGCCTTCAGTTTGCATATTTGCCTAACATTCATCCACACCATAACGTCTGAGCATCTCACAGTCTCTAACAGATTTCTCTTCCCACCACTTCCGAGATAACAAGAAGTGTAATTCCCACGTTACAGTTAGAGATATGGGGCACCTAAAGCGATTTTCCTAACATCAAACATTTGTAGCAAAGGAGGGGCTGAGCAAAGGTCTTGCAGTTCTGAAAGGTGTGCCTCATATTCCAGATTGTCTTCCTCCTTCTGCATTTAGCTGGAATGAAAATGATTGAAAGAAAAGCAACACAAAAAATCAAGTTAGACAAGCACATTTTCCCTTCAAAGTGCTCCTTTTTTGATGGAGGAAGGTAAGAGAGATATTATGCTTCACAAGCTTCTGAAAATTTCTACTAACATCTTTCTTAAGAGTTTCAGCCATTGATTTTGCGTGTGAATGTTGGAAACACACACAGACACACGCACACAGAAGTCCTTCTTTTGGAACAAGAGCTAAAACTATAAAAGCAACAAAATGTGGAAAGCAGGCCTGCAGCAGTGTGGGTTGATATTCTGTCTTTAAATCATTCTGGCACTTGTTTTTTTCCCCTCGAGGTAGAAGTGGTAAGCATCAAGGCAGAACTGCAGTAGCCCTAAATCAGAACATGCCTCTGTTCCTGGGTTTACAAAGCAGACTCTTTGCATTCCCAAACAGAGGTCTTGGTGGTTCTCTACAGTGCCACAGAGACAGTTTCTGCACAGCTGTTCCCTATATACAAGCCAGCTTGCTTTCTTTCTAACCATGACTATTTTAGTACCATTGACGTATTCTGACATGACCATGGCCTTCTTTTCTGGCCACATACAGGTGGTCCCTAAACATCCAGTATTTGAATGATCCAAATCCATCATGCTACTTCTTCTGTAGAAGTCAAAGCAGTATAGTCCTCCTGATATTGTGATATAAACTAAACTTTGTGAATTCTTCTCTATTTTAAGATACTTTTTCCTTATTCTTTTTTTTTCCTCTGCAGGTGTATCATCACCCTCTGCATCCTCCATCCAATTACTCATTTTTCTTTCTCTTTTCTCACCTCCATCCAATTACTCATCTTTCTTTCTCTCTTCTCACCTGCCCTATTGATCTCTTTAGTCCAAAGATGAGGTGACAGTGCTGTCTTCTCTCAAATCCCCTGGATCTTTGCTGCAGCCTCCCTGAGTCTACCAAGCCAAATTCTCTCTCCTTTTTTCTCTCTCCTCCCCAGTGTTCCATTTCTCCCCTCCTCTCTCTTCCTGTGCCTGAAATACTCCCTTAAAGCAAGAGTCTCTGTCTTCTTGTGTCATTTTGATCTTCTCAGTGCTACCAATCAGGCTATTCCAAAATGACAGGAAAATATCTCTGGCCTGTTAATCGCAGTTAGCGTTAGAGCAAAAGCAGGCAGCTACAGCAAACACTGAAAAATCAAAAAGAGATCAAGGAGCACCCTACTTCCAAGTTAAAGGATGGTGAATCACAGTGTGTGCAGCTCACTGGGCAGCAACAACATATTCCCATGATGTTCTATGTTAATATTTCAAGGAAAACACTGAAAACTGGTCAGATCACCACACCTTGTAATGTGGGCAAAACCAGGAGCTGACAAAGAGGTGCTTCCCAGAAGGTGTGTCCTCCCAGGGAGATGCTGGACATTATTGCAGCTGGAGGAGATGCACTGCACATGTCTGTAATGCAATTGCATGCATCTCCCAAGGTTAATTCTTCCATGAGCTGTGGGTGGCTGTGACATTTTTCCAGAAGACAGGCATCTGCCACAGCTCCCGGAATTATGGCCAAGGTAGCTCATGATTCATGCATGCCCATAGGCTTAATGTAGCAAGTGCTTGGCAGGACAAAAGTGCCAAGTGTAGCAAAGAGGCCAGTGAGAACAGTGGTGAATCAGGCCCTTCTCCTGTGTCCTGGGCGAGGGGGGCATAAAAGAGAAATGAAAATATAAAGCCAGATACAGCCTATCAGCACTTAGTGTATTCCATGTTTAACCACCCCAGCTGCTTTTCTTGCCCCCTAAACACATTGCACCTCTCACTGGGTGTCACCCTACTGCTGAAAGCAAAGCACTCAAGTGATATGCCCTGAAGAACGAGCACAGCCCAAGCACACCTTCCCTCTGCGGTGCTCATGCCACCCACAGCCAGCCAAAACACGGTCTATGCATCAAACTGACGGCAGTGCCTGCGTGCTGGACACAGGCAAAATTAAGTAATGATGCTGGCAATGAAAGGAAAGGTCATGGACGTGGAAAAATTGGAAACAAAAAATAAGCATTCAGGTGAGAATATATTTACTACTTTCCTTTAGACAGCTAATTATTTTCTTTCTTGATATTTCTCACCTGGCCAAAACAGGTCTGGCCAGATTCATGGTTTAGTGAAGCCTGTAGGGTTTTCTGTTCTTGTAGCAATCTTTTTTGCAGAATCCAGACCCTTTTCCTGTGCTGTGTGCCAGATCATTCCTGCAGTGGGGCAGCAATACCCTGTCCTGCCTGGGGTTCAGGAAAGCAGAGTGGAGTTTTTAGTGTGACTGACATATTTTTGCCTTCAAACCAGCCTGAGCTCACTTTGGCTTGTAGTGCAATAGAGGGGAGAAAAGCAGGATTTGAGAAAAGAGAAAGGATCTCAATTTCCATTCCGTCCTTGATCCTGTAGACAAGGAACTGGAAGAGATACTCCAGATAGGTGCAGTATAAGATTAGGCTCTGGTAGTGGTGTTTTAGGGGGAATGGGTGTAGCAGTTCTGCTGTGATATTTTCTCTACACTAGGCTATGAGAGATAATAGATCTAATGGTTAATCTAAGAGTATCAGGAGACTTTATTTCTAGCCCTATTTGTATAAGAAATTATCTGTCTTTCCGTAGGCAAATCCCTGGGTTACACATAGTGCTGCAATTTTCCAGTCAGTAAAATGTTTAGACACCTCCAAAGCACTGAGATGCACAGATGAAAAACATTACTGTCATCCAGTGGCATGATTCAAAAAGGAAAGTTCACGTATGCCAAACTTCTGACCAAAGTTGATGGCCAAAGTTTGCAAAACTTTATTACATCCTGAATTGCCTCTTTATTAGTTCAACAACAATATCTGGGAATGCTCTATTTTATAAGCCCTGTGATACTTTCTGTTGGTATTGGCTTACAGTTTCTCAAGTCTATCTAAGTTTGTAAGTATGTTTATCACAAAATGAAAATCAATAAGGAGGGCTTTTTTTTAAAAAATGGCAGTGTTATATGCTTAGATAGAAGGGTCAGGAATCCTGTGCGTCTGAACTGCTTTTAAAACTACCTGACAATGAGGTCTCATCTCTGGCACAGAAATTGAGCTGTTCCACAGGTACCTTGTTTGGGCTACACACGGCATGAATCTGTTTCCCCAATCAGCCCTCACCCCAGGTCTGTTTGCTGACTGTAGCTACCACCATAATGTTGCAAAGAAAAGAGGTATCCAGATATCAACATGATTCAAGGGCCTAGGAGACTGCAAGAGAGAAAAAGGGTATTTTCCGAATCAGTTCCCCATGAAATCACTGGAACTAGCGTTGTCCTGGGGGATAATAGAATGGATCATTAGGTGCCTTAAAAAGTTCACATTGGATTTTGAAGCCACCCTGCAAGATGAAAAATCAGTAGTTTAGGCAAATAAATAAAAGCCAGTGAATCCTCTTTAAGCTATGAACACAGGGGCAAAAGGGTTGTAAGAAGAAAGAGATTCAATTCTTCCCAAATTATATGTTTTAAAACTCCCCCCTTCCATCTCAATCCTTCTTTCTCTTCCCTGGTGATTTAATCACATGAGGTACCGTAAATCAAATTGCTTCCTTTTCTCCTCAAGTATGAGTTAGCTCTTAATTAGGCTATTGGGCAAAAATGAAATGCATCCTATTAATAGCTTGGGATATCCTTTGTGCTAATGTAAAGGTTAAAACCTATCTTTTCAATGTTTCAGGAGTGGGATTCTACTCTTGCAGACAGATGCTTTACCTATTGCTGAATTCACTGGAATTCATTCTGATTTACACGCACATAAAAGAGTAATCTGGCCCATGGTATTTAATTTTTCTCTTTCAAGCTTCTCTTCAGATAAGAGAAGAAGATACATGGGATTGAATGCCAAGGTGAGTGATCATTTGGGCTCAATTATTTTCATTCTGTGCTTCCCATGTGTACATCAAAGTGTATGTCAAACCTAATATCCATATCCAGGTGAATCTCAAACCTGACAGAAGGATGCGATTTATGTATGGAGATAGCTGGACATTCTCCTGAGATCCTGCTCCATCATGATAAACAGGCACTGCTCAGCCACGTCATGAATTAACATCATCATGCCGTGACAGCACCGAGGGATGTGATGGCACTGCAGTGTGCTGTGATGGCAGCTCCTTACGAGGAGAACCTGCCCTGCTTGTTCACTCAGGTCACCAGCCAGAGGAACAGAGCCTGCCAGCTGACATCCCACTGTGTTGGCTGCCTTAAGCTGTGCAGGGTCTTGGATGAAACCCCTGGCACACACCTAAGGCAGATGTGGAACTGGTGGGAGCTGACTGGGTCTGACAAAGCCAGCATCTGAGTGGAATTTGTCCCAGGTTGGCCTGGAATCATGACAATATATGTCTTCATTTTACAGCTGGTGAAATAAATGCACAGAGTTACTGTCGGCATCTGGAAATACAAACTAAGAACCCTGGTTCTAGACTACGCTGACTAATATTTACTACCAAGCTTATTATTTACTGGGAGATATTTACCAAGATTCATACAAGCCTCGGTTATGAAAACTTCTTCCTAGTCAGGATTTTTCATGGAATGACTGAAGATGTCCAAGGGAAAGGTGTAAACTTTGCAGATTTCTGTCACAACACAGGTTTGGATTGCTCAGTCTTTTGTATCCTGTTTCAAATGAATCACTGCAGTTTAGGATAGCTCTGTGCAATGAAAAGCAAAGCCCTATCCAAGACACTCTACTACTACAAACTCCCAACAGAGCAAAGTACACCTACCATTTATGCTCAGAAATAGGTCCTTTTCCACTGCTAGCTGTTTTTCATGTGAGCAGTATAAAGCAAAATGGAAATGATTCCTGCACTAGCTAGTGTGGCTTGGCTTATAACATCAAACAGGAACTCAGAGAACAAAACATTAGTTTCATGCTAGCTACAGTAAACAACATTAGGCTGCCTGAGAGCTGTAGTCGGGTCCCAGGCAAAACAAGGTCTTTGCTAAACAACATCAACACAGTAACTAAAATGTGAATAACTAAATCATACACTGTGCAAGCTGAACTACCAAATGAAAGTAAAGCGCTGAATTATTTGAATGCTCTTCAAACCTAATTTAAATTTCACCCACTACTGAGACCTCCATTTACTGGCATCATAACTAATAATGGAAATGCTGCCGAAACGTCAGTTTTAGCAAGAAGGCCATTAAGAGAATGAGAAAAAAAAGAGAGACATCATACAAGAAAACCAGCCGTTTACAACATGGCATATAAGCCTCTTGCATAGAAATATAAAATAGCTGGAAATAAAACCCAGGCAGTAAACTGTCCTTTTTCCAACACATTCAGTAATCACATCCATCCAGAGCTTCACACAGGAAGCCTTGAATATAAATATTCTACAGCAGATGCTGCACTGGCATTAAAGTTCCCTGTTGGGGGGACTGGATGATTCAAAGGGTAGTAGAAAATCTGCACGCCTTTAAGATATTGGTCTGCAACCAGCCCAGGTTAATTTTGGTATGAAAGTCAATTCCATCTGAGAGGATTTTTTAGCCAGCTGGAAATGAGCTGGAGGTCTACTATGTCCCAGTCTCATCTGGCAGCTCTACAGAGACACTGATATATCAGGGACACTGATCTGTTCCTAAATCCTGCCCAGGTCTGTGGCTTGTATAACCACAGAGCTGTTTAGGAGGCAGACATTCTTCTTCAATGCTGTGCATGCACGCTCTTACTCCAAATTAAAGGTTATGGAGACTAAACAAATCCCTGCATGTCAGCTGAGTTGTGTGCACATTCCTATCCTCTGCCCCCAGCTGCAAGGTAAAATATGCCAGCAGAAGCCACCAACAAGAGAAAAGCCGGTGCCACTGACTCAAGTGGCACATGGGTGTTTGCACATACCCTCTTAGCCAGGGCAAATTGCCCCTTTTGCTGTCCGTGTCCAAGTTTCTCAATCACTGAACCAAAGTGAGTATGAAAGGTTGCACACAAGGCTACGATTAGGCTTCACAACATCATGGCTGAACATTTATGGAAATACATTTTCTTCTTTCCTTGCACTGCTCAAGCTCCTCAAGGATCAACAAGGATCCCAAAGCCCCAGAGAGTGCTAGAATGCTCTAAACACTGCCAGTCGTGTGACCTCAGGATTTTCAAGGGCTCCATTTCATGTTTTTCCATTTTACCTCCCATCAACCATTTTCTAGCCCATTCCCCTCATAGATTTTGCGCTTTTTGAAGGAATTGTCTAGCAGGTTCTTCGAAGTTAGCAGTATTTTTGATACAAGTGGCAGAAAACCCGCTGTTTCTTTGCTTGGAGCCTTGCTCTTAATCACTGGGAAGCTGGGGAACTACGCTGAGGATCTCTGCAAGTGACCTACCCCTCTAAGAACGTGGTGACCACAAGAGAGACCTCCTCATTGCTCACCTCTGTTACAACAGACAGGACCTCCTTGTGCAGCTTGAGCAGCCAAAGAGTCCAACCTTTTGAAAGGAGATTTTTATCAGCAGCTTTCGAACGTCTAAACAGATAGAAATGTCATCCACATTCATTTTATCAGCTCTCTTACTGACCTCACCATAGAGAGTAATTAAGTTAGTTTGGTCTGGGCTGTTTTATGTACAGTTCTCTTTATTTTCTTTTATTTATAAATCTTGCTATTTCAGCCTATTCTGTCAAACTGTCTTTTATAATAGGCTCTACTGGGCTCAGCTCTCCTCTCACAGGAGGGTGAGCCAGGAATGTTGGTATTCAGTGAATGCTGCTACCCTGGTTTGAAACCATGGTCAGTCCTCATAATTTTGTCAAATATTGAAACTAAACTAAATGAGTAATTCTTGCATGGTTGATAACTTTTTTTTTTTAAGCTGGGTTCACATGAGATATCTTTTAACATGAAGAAGTTGCAAGCAACACAAAACTTTACACTCACACTGGCTGGTCTGCTGCCCACATCTATAGTGTCCCTAAAATATGCCACATTGCACAAGGTGTGCTTATTAGCACAGTTAGCAGCTATTAGGAAGAACTAGGAGAAGTGTTATTCAAAGGCCTGATGATGAAAAATCCTGTTGTCACTCAAGAAATGCAAATATTCTACTGTACATAGCATAAAGAGACTGAGCTTATGCCTATTACTGATGCGGCAGGAAGGAAGAATTTGGTGTCAGCATCCAGCAAGTTGGGAGCTCTCTTACCCCACTGGAATGCAAATTATTTGAACCTGGTAATTTATTAGGTCCACATCTTTTAAACATAGTCAGCATGAACCTAATTTCTCAGCTTGTAAACTCATCAGGGCAAGGACAGCCTGCAGAGCTGAGTTCAGGGCATCCTGATCCCAACTGGTGTTATTGAAAAGCAATAATGAAAAACCAGTGACACCTTCATCCATTGTGCATGTTTGCAGCTTATTTGTTTAGTCAGGATCACCATCCACCTTAAGACTACTTTACTCAGTTTCTGCCTCTCAGACATTGATCTTTCTTGCACCAATGAACTTCCCACAGATTCCCTCCAAAGGGGTTATGACATCTTTCTGCATATTCTCAGTTATGGTGTTTTTATCGATTAACTGCACTTGCACAATTCTACATTTCTGAATGGCTGACAGGAGCAGGCTACACCCTGCTCTGCTGCACTCGTCTGAGGAGCAATGCAGGAGATGAATGAAGAGATTTGCTTAAAGCTGGGCAGGGATGCTCAATCTGAAAAAAACCACAAAGTCCCAAAGCATGCGTTGTCTCTCTGGATGCGTTTTGGCAGGCTGTGGTTAAGGTGCAAAGCTCATGTTGGAGTTGTCTCCAAGGCATGAAGACATCTCACTCCAGAGCTCTGTGAACTGTTCACAGACAACAGTTGGCTCTGTCTGTGAATTAGATCAGACCAATCCATTTCCTTCTCTCCCACTTCCCTGACAAAACTCCGCTCAAACAGTAATTAACAGGTCTCATTACTGCTCGCTCTCTCTTGAACTGTTGGAAAATGATCTGTTCTTTGGCAATTACTGTATTAGTTTGTTAAGGGCTTTCTATAGGAACATGGGCTGCATTGGAGGCAGCCCGCTGGGAGCTGGATAAGGACAAGGCTTGGCAGGAAGCAGGGAGACCTGTAGTCCTGCATCCTGGGATTTGAAAGTCTGAAGAAAACAAATATGTGCATGGAGGAATGACATGAGAAAGGTCTTAGCTGGAGTGCCACTGTCATGTCCCTCTTCTGGGCCACCGCGCTGGGCAGGGTTAAAAACTGCTACAGTGATGGATAAATATTCCTTGGCTTTGGGGTTCAAACCTCTCCAGTTTTGCTGCCTTCATAGGGGAATACTGGCATAAGAAATCTGCCTTGAACCTGCGCAGGTGAGTGCTCAGAGCACATCCACAGGCACACCGAGCTCACTGTGTTCAGGCCACTTGACTAATTGTGAAGGAAAGTCTGTTGTGCCAAAACCCTCACAGTTCTTTGGTAGTTGTTAGATACAAAAACTTAAGTCTCTCTACTACTTCACTAACAGGAATCTCAACAGATTTGCTTTATGCACCAACAGTAGTGGTGATTTTTGTTGTATTTTTTGAGGTACCTAGAGATTCTGTTAGGGAAAAATAGAATTTCCTTGTCTTCAGGGTTCCCATGCAGCCGTGTGAACTGGATTGTTCATAACCCAGAAGGCAAACCTGAAGAAATGGGAATTTTTCATTTTCAACCCAAGCTGGTGAAATTCAGAGCTCTAACATTATTTGAATAACAAGGCTTCATGATATTACTTGATTTAGCTTCTTGTTATACACCTAGGATATGTAAATAATATTATGCCATCTTCACTGTTGTAAAAACTCAAGAAAGTTCCCATTGTAAGATCACTGATATTACTGAGTCTTGGAAAGTGAACCTGGAAGAGAACTTGGGAGATCATCTAGCACACTCCCTCACCCCAGAGCAGGAATAGTTATGTTTAATTCTTTCCAGTCACTAGCTCTGACTGAGACTTTTTTAATGATGACTTGTACATAGTAGTTTTGGACATCAGTTTGTTCATGTAAAAGAAGCCAATATTTATAATCAGCTGACAATTTTGACATACACAATATCTGCTATAAAACATTAATAGGATCCACACTGCCCGATTACTGATGCTCTGATCTAATCTTAGACTATACTTTTATTCCTTCAGCATTTATTAGAGTTTCTTTTTTCATCAGATGTGCTCTTCTTTTATTCTCTTTGGCATTGAAGGAGCATTAGTTTGTTACTTCTGTGTGCATTCCTGGCACTGGGAAGGAGACTGTTTCTTTTTCTAGTGAGAACCAACCTGAATATACCTCAATGCCTGCCCCTGTGCTCTGTCCACAGTCTGACTGCTGCAATTAAATCTCAAATAGTAACCTGCAGCAAAAAGAAATAGGCAAATGCTGAAGAGGCGGTGTGAGAGACTACAATACTAAAAGCCAATATAAGTTGTGCTAAATGCATAAAAGAAATTGTTTAAAAGTGGGGTTCTCCTTCTCAGAGATGAGTAAAACTACCTGCATGTTTCTGTATGCTCTCACCAGATCCATCTGCAAACAATTTCACGAAAACTGCACTATCTGAATGGGTTTGTATGACATATATTGTAGTTCGGTCTGCAGTAATCAGAATTCACATCTAAAGTATCTGGTATCCTTACTGATATTTTCTACAGGAAACAAGGAAAACACGCAGACCAAGTTCTTGTGCAGTTTGAGTAGGTATCTCTGATTTTATACAAGCAGAACTTGTGCAGTTTATGTTATTTATACCCATTCAGTGCATTAGCCACATCTTTCATGAGTATAAAACTGCTTATGACTTCATTAAAAAAAAAAAAATCCAAAGTATCACTGCCCTGGTGGCTTATACTCTCCCACTGACAGAAGTAATTGAATTCAATTGTTATTCTTGCATTCCTAAGAAAAAGAGGCTTCAGAGTGCAGGGGAATCTGGCCCAGTAGTTAAACATTAGTTTGAGACATACAAAAGCTAGAATCTATGCTTTGCTTTGCTGTTATCTTCTCTGTGATGCTTCCTTTCCCTGGAACTGTTTCAGCTCTGCCCTATTTCTTGTCTGGTCACCAAGGCTCTAATGTAGTAGTCCTAAAAAAAGCAACACAGTAGGTACAGCGACTGCAGGCTCATCTTTGCTCAGCAGTGCAATAGCTTCTTGGAAGCCAGCAGAGGTGCAAAACATAACTAACTACCTTTCCTATCAAAATCAGCAGGAGAAGCCAAAGCTACAGTGTCACCCCACTTAACGCGGATGAGTCCTGGTGCAACACCCTTCTGCAGCAGTTTGATCAGCACTGCTCGCTCTGCCTCGGAGCACTGAACAAGCTGAAGACATTGACACTAAGTGATTAGTCCAGGACTCAACAAGAGTCTGTTTCAGAGCTGGATTAGAGAATTCCCAGAACCTGGTCTGTTGGTCAGACCACATCTCGTTCTTTATGCCCTTCGACCACATAATACTGAGATAAAAAATAACCATCCAAAATCACAGAACAGCAGTCACAGAGGGAGAAATTAGAAGCATTGTCTGGAAGAAACCAAGTAATGTATGTCTATTCAAAAAGAAAGGGCCCAGAATATGGTTCTTTTGAGGGGTTTGGATAGGACTGCACAAGGATGGCACGCAATCTGCCAGCATCATGCTGTGATTTATTTGTTGCCTTTGTTGTTTGTTTTTCCCCCTACAGCATTTGCCTCTTATTCAATCCATCTTCTATTTCCTTATCATCAGATTAAATTTTTCAGCTATTTAATGTCCTATAATCTTTAGATCTAATACTTCTGAAGGAATATTTTCATGCCTAAATAAAATATAAATATGTATTACTGGTAGCAATGCCTACCATTATGGTTGCTCAGCTCTCTCTCACATACAACATTGTGAATGGGAATAGGTCTTTTGTCATCTTCAGGAAAAAAATATAGTAAAATAATAGGAGGGACCAGAGTTACAGTGGGGAGCTAAAGAGGCACAGAGGGGGTGGGAGGAAGAGTCCCAGGACTGGCTGGGAGTGCAGAGAGAAGTCAGATTATGGGTCAAGATGAGGTTTGTAGGATCAAAAGAAGGCTCTAAGGGAAAGAAAGCATAGGGTGACTATAAACTAAAAGGAAAGGAGATGGAAATTTGGAAGAGTGAGTTGGAATTGATGAAACATTGCTTGTTGATGGAATGAGTGAAAAAAAGAGATCAGGAGAAAACCTGGGGGGAGGGAAAGCTCAGGAGGAGAAACAACTGACCTAGAGCAATGAACTGCAGCACAGACCTGAAACTGAACTCATCCCTCCTACATCTTCTATTGCCAGCCATGATTACAAAATTTCCTGACAGTGTGCATCTGGTTATTTCTTTATTCTGCATCCTTTAATGTCAGGATCTCATGACATATAGCAGTATAACAATGTACCCCGTTAGCTCAAGCGATAGAAATCTGTGCTATAGATCTGAACAAAGCAACATTAAACTCTTGATGCAAGAACTGCTACAAGCCTTGCTACTCTGTGGATCTAAACATCAAAATCTTGCTGACTGGGGAAAACCATCTCTTTGCTCTAATGAAGAGAATTACATTACAAAAGGTTTTAAAGACTGTTAATTCTGCAACACCAGTGATCAGGAAGACGTGTGCTGATCAGGTCCCAGAGATCAAAAATAGGGGAAAAATTCATCCAACAGACTTTGTGGCTGAGACCTGAGCACGTGCACATGTCCATAAAACCAGAGACAGAGGCATGGGTGCTATTCCGAGGTCTGCCAAAAGAATGGCATGACCTTGGGCAATCTATTAACCTTTCCACACCTCAACCTCCCCATCTATATAAAAGAGTGAGGATGACATATTTTGCACTTGACAGGTTTGTAGATCACTAAGACCTACGAGATACACCCAAGGGTAGCTCACATTAACTAGCTAGTCCTGCGTCTCTCAGTGGGAGACCTGCTGTTGCCATTTTATGCACCACCCAATGCAGTCAGAATTATGGTCAGAAGTCAGCTCCTGTGGTCCATTAATACACACCCTGGCATCTCTCAATGCTGCAGTCGAGAACTAATCTGCCTCCAGTACCAGCTAATTGGAAAAGGTTTTTTTCTCTATGTTATGTGGATTTCCAAAGTTAAATCTTGAGTGATAGACAGTGCTGTCACAGCAGCATTAAGTGTTTAGAGAGTGATTATTCTTGAAAGACTTCCATTTTTCAAACTTGTGCTTTCAGAAAAAGCTGTGGAAATAAATGAGAACACCAAGGGCTAAACAACACTTTGAGCTTTACAACAATGATCTCCAGAAAGGGGATGCAATAGCCCAAAGCCTTGCCTATTGCATTTACAATTACAAGAATCTGCAGGTTTCCTCATATCACTGTTGGCATTTAGGGGCTTGCATCATGTGAAATCCTATTCATAACAGTCAATGTGCTCCTGAGAAGAATCACTCTCAAAACGTCAATATACTTTTTTGTAACCTTTCTATTTAATAAAAAAAGAGACAGCTTCAATTAGTGAGGAATGTTCCATACAAATTAGATTATTTTTAAAGTTCCAGCAATATTAAAAGATATTTTTAGTAAATGAACACTTGTCACTTTAGCAATATTTGTAGCCTTTTAGTCTTCCCCTTTTTTTTTTTAAATTTTGATACCTGGTCACTTATTCTGTATGAGTCAAACCCACACTCATAATTTCTCACTGCAGCTAACAGAAACTATGCCTGCTGAGAAGATGAATAAGAAATATTCAGTATTTAAGATCCCACTGCCACCAGCCAGCTATGCAGATGCTTGAACTTGCCCCATACAGTCTGTATGTTGTTGATCCTTGGATCA
Organism: Atrichornis clamosus; assembly: GCA_013400975.1. Taxonomy (NCBI): domain Eukaryota; kingdom Metazoa; phylum Chordata; class Aves; order Passeriformes; family Menuridae; genus Atrichornis; species Atrichornis clamosus. Next base: position 19,728 of record WBMZ01015710.1, read on the forward strand.
GTGTAAGTGGGAGCAACTCCATGGAAGGGCAGAGAGGGGCCCAATTTAGAACAGCAACCCACCTCACTGTTGCCAGAGGAAATCAGCACATTGTGCCCTGGTGATGCACAGACAGTCCAGGCTCCAAGTACTGAATGGCCAGCCCTGCCAAGATGAACCATGATACCTTTTTGGAGATGAAATCCCAAACTTTGCTGTCATCAGAGAGGGAAAAGCAGGTCCTTTCATAGCAGCTTCCTCTCCTCTTCCATTCTCCTGGCCTCCCATCTGTACAAGGACTTGAACAGTTCTTTTCCTCTTATTCCCTAAAGGAATATTTAACTTGCATTTTAGCAAAAAGCTTTTATTAGTAGTAGTATTATTATTATATACAGATTTATCTGTGAAACTCTTCAGGGGGAAAGCTTTTGTCATCCGTGAAAGTGCAGCACAAAGAAACCTGGTCTTATCTTACTAATTACTCCAGTGTCTCCCCAAATCCTATCAAGCTGCTTGTTATTAATCAGTTAGAAAAGTGTTGCCTGTATGGCAATACAATAAATGCCAGGATGAGATCTGTTTACAGAACTCCAACTGTGGCCCTGAGCAGGGAGGTGCTGATGTCAAGAGAAGCAGGCTTGCTACAGTCTATCAGCCAGAGCAGGGGCCAGCAGACAGGTGAGATTTCAGCAGGGGCCAGCAGACACGTGAGATCCAGAGGACTGTGGATGTCATGCCCACATCTACCTTTCCCACATTGACCCTAAAATAGCAGCATATTTTGAGTTAGCCTTGAGCCCAGAGGAAAAATTATTGGTATGGATGTGGCTATAAGTCTGTTGGAGGTATCAAACACTATGGTGCACACTTGATGTCCCATGAAAAGAAAGAGGCTCTTCTACCTGCCCACTGACTTCATACCTGCATCCGAGCATGCAGAAGGACTGAGAAAATCTTATCACTGAGTTGTTTTACTGTCACCACTCTGAAGTTCTCCATGACAATGTATGGATAATATAAAGGGCAAAAGTTATTCTGTCAATGCTATTCAACCAGCATCTTCTCTGGTGGAAGCTGAGACATTCACTAACAAACTTACTGATACAAGCCCCAAGGCACGAAGTGCTAATGCAGTAACCAGTGCATGGCCTCTCTTCTCAGAGGAGCGTAAGCAAGCTCCTCTCAGACAGGTTAGTGCCAGAGAGTCTTGACTTAAATCTTCAAGCAAATTCCTGCTTAAGGTGAGTGTGAATTTTGCTCTGAGAAAAGCTGCCACAATGAAAACAGAGAGCAAAGCATTCCTCTAAAAGTCAGGTGTCTACTGAGGAAAAAGCTGTACATGTTGATGAACAAAGTTGAACAAAAGTTTTGCTAGAAAGTGATTATGATGTTTTTGCCAAGCATAAAAATAAAGGTCTACACTAGAACTGCTTTCTTGGGGAGGAGGTGAGAAGATACATAAGAAACAAGAGAAGCATCATGTGATCTTTCTCTTGAGACATCCTTCTACATTGTGGCAATCAGCAACTCAGAGTGAAGATGCAGCTGAACCCATTCCTCTTTCCACAAGAATGTCAAAACACTTTGTTAACAGTGGCAGGTCAAGTTTCACAGCCAGGCAGAAAAACAGCAAATTATTACTATTGCTATTTACAGGTCATGAAATGGAGACACAGAGAGATGAAAGAACTTGCCTACAGTCTGTTAAGGGCAACACTGAGAAGAGAATCCAGGAAATCTTGTGGCTCATCATCTCCTCTGTGCATCATTTCATTTTCTTTCCCCAAAAGGCAATGCAGCATTATGGGTACACTGCACTCAGTGAATATGCTTCAAGAAATAGCCCACAGTAATCTCACCACAGTCTTTGGCCTTATTTTCTTCAATGATCAACATCGCCTCTTTCATTTTACACATTATTCCTTTCCCATTTTAGGTTCAGTACTTCCAGTCCAGAAAGATACTGCTTTTGCAAAAAAAAAGAGAAGTAACTCTGCTGACTTCAAATACAAGCTGGTCTGAGTTTCTTTTAATGAAGGAAGAATGCTGGCTAGATATATAGAGTTATCCTCTATTCAAGGTGTGCTGTGGGATCTTAAATATCCATCTGGACAGGACGTGGAGAGAACAGATGGGACTTCAGTTTAGCATTTATTCTAGCAGCAGCATTCAGGGAGGCAGTGAGCCTCTGGGTCCAAGCCCCAGTCCTAGCTTAGTAAAACCTAAGTTGACCTTCTAGCCAAGGAGTAAAAGTACTGTTGAGTCAGCTGTATAACAATGCAGAGGGAGATGGCAACGGCTCATAAATCTGTTTTGTATTTTAGCATACCATTAAACTGCTCATAATTAGGACAAAGCACAGGATGAAACCCTAGGCAGGCACTGATGCTGCCCTTATTACCTGTGGATTGATTCTCCTCTCGCTCACGCTGGCATTACATCCATGATTTGCTGGTATTCCTCAGTTTTACTTTGCTGCAGTGAGGGTATGAGTCTGGCCCAGAGCTCTAATATACATTCTAATTTAATTCGTGTCTCTGTCTCCACCTGGGAATTCTCATCTAGACACAGCCCCCTCTGGGCCCTGTGCTATTTCCAAATATAGGGCCCTTTCCCATTTGTGCTGAATTGGGTGGGAAGCCCACCTAACTATTCATTCACGTGACTTGCACCACATTTTAAGGTTAGATTTAAGATCTTTCCTCTGCCTACAGTCAATTTTAAGTACATTGTACGTTTTATTATTGTGTAGTTTTCTTGCACATAAATCAATATATAATGAAGCTAAGCACTTTTACACTTGCTAAGGCACTGTGTGCAGACATTAACTCTCCTAGGACCCTGGAGGTGAGTAAAATAGAGAACATTACTAGCCTCTCTATCTAGGTCTATCCACTGTATTCCACAGACAAATAGGTACACATTGGATTTTACAAACAGACAAAATGAGGCTGGGAGATTAAAGAGCAAACTGTACTGGGACAAGGAAGAATATGACCCAGAGAAATCAGCATGCGCTTATTGCAGCTGAAAAGTGCAGAGAACCCACGCCCCTGCGTACCACGAAACTGTGCTCTCAGCAAACGACTTTGGATGCAAGCTAGATGCAGAGACAAGGCCAATGGATTTATGCAGACATGATGATCACTTCCTAATTCTACCCCACGAGGGACGTGCCTTCAGAAGGCAGACAGCTCAGAAGATTTATGCAGGTGATTGCTTTTCTTTGGGGCCCATGCCAAGTCTTCTGGTGTGTTAGGCTAGAGATGGAGATGTAGTGATTTGTTACAGGTAATGCAACAGAATGGGCCAAGGAACTGGAACCACAGAGGTTCTCCAAGTCCAATTCTGCAGAGCATCGCTATTGCAGTGGTGTTGTTTTCTAGTGACTAACAGATTCACATCGTGTATGTCCTTAAACTCTAGAAAGGAAAAACCTGTGAAATGAACCATTCCCCCATTCCAGCAACCCCAAATGTCACAGATGACACCTCAGAGTAACATCATTCCTTGAATATATTCCTGGGAATGTCTAAGGAACAAACCTTCGGGGGAAGGAAGAAACAAAGTGTCATGGCATAACCTTGGGGTGGGCTTTACATACAAAACCCCTTTGTGCCCTACCACAGAGATTTGGGCTTGCCAGAGCCTGAAGCTCACACCACAGCAGCTCACAGCTGTTAATTCTAGAGAACCAAGCTCACACTCTGCTGTGTTGGCCAGGATGGAGGCCAATCACAACATGAGGCAAATCCTTTTAATACGTTGCATATCATTGCAGTAATCCAAGACAAATCTCAGAAAAGAATGTGTCTTTAGCAAGAGTATTTTTGTCACTGTGAAAATTAGTCCATTGAAGAAACAGCAAAATGATCTTAGCAGCATTCTAGTTGCCTGTTAGCCTTTGAGTGAGAATCCCTGAGCAGGAGTCTGAGGAGGCCACAGTACCCAAGAGGATGCCAGGGAACACTGCAGTTCCTGCCAGCTTCTCTGCACAAAGGCAGAGAACTACAACTACACCACTCAGCACCGATACAGAGTTTACTTTTCTATTCCAGGAGATCAACACAATTGGTATAAAAATGTTACACACATGCGTACACATACCACAGCTTCTTTACAGCCCCTTCTATCTTCCAAGGTCTAATGGCACATGCTGAACATGTCTGCAAGCTTCGCATTTTGCTATCATCAAGTTTAGAAATCCACCCTCTTAAAACGTAAAAGATGAGGTTCAAATGGCTCCAGATTATACCAAATTAAGAAAAACATTAAATATTTCCAGACATAATAAACTGCACTTCCGTGATAACAACTCACTGCAGCACTACAGGCTGGGGGCAGAGTGACTGCAAAGAGGCCTGGTGGAAAAGGACCTGGGAGTGCTGGCTGACAGCAGCTGAACATGAGCCCAGGTGTGCCTAAGTGGCCAAGAAGGCCAATGGCATCCAGGAGTGTATCAGAATAATGTTGCCAGCAGGACCAGGGAAGTGTCAAACCCTCTGTACTTGGCCCTGGTGAAGCCACACCTTGAATCCTGTGTCCAGTTCTGGGCTTTTCACTGCAAGAAAGATATCAAGGTGCTGGAGTGTATCCAGAGAAGGGCAAAGGAGACGGTGAAGAGTCTAGAGAGTAAGTCCTGTGAAGAGCAGCTGAGGGTGTTTAGTCTGGAGAAAAGCAGGCTCAGGGTGGGGGGGCTTTTCGCTGTCTATAACTCCCTGAAAGAAGGTTGAAGCCAGGTTGGGGTCAACCTCTTCTCCCAGGTAACAACAGACTACTAGCCTCAAGCTGTTGCCAGGGGAGGTTCAGATTGGGCATCAGGAAGAATTTCTTCACAAAAGGGGTTGTCAGGCATTGGAAGGGGCTGCCCAGGGAGGTGGTGGAGTCCCCAACCCTGGAGATGTTTAAGAAACAAGTGGACATGGCACGTGGTGCCATGATCTGGTTGACAAGGTGGTGACTGTTCAAAGGTTGGACTCGATGATCTTGGAGGTCTTTTCTAACCTAAATTATTCTGTGGTTCTATGTGAAAATTGTGAGAAGAGTCAATACCTATGACTATTTGTTAAATAACTTACACCAAATACTGACTCAGTTGACAAGAAAGTGCTATAGATCTAACTAGAAATTTCCACTTACCTAGTGAAGGCAGGAAAATCAGCCCTCTTTCACCTGTGGCCATCCATACCATTCTCTGGGTTTCTCTATTGCACAGGAGAGAACTGTTCAGATGGAGCAGGTGGATTCTGGCTCCTTTAAACATGTTTTCAGGGTATAAAAGTTCAAAAGGTGAAAAAAAGTGATTTTAAAATATACGAAATAAGATGCTGATTGCAAAAATCTCTGAATTAGAAGAATGTCTTACACAATGAAAATATGCAGATGAAATCTATAATGAACAAAAAAGTAATTTAAATTGTTCCCCGAGGAAAATAACCCAAAGTGTATCTCCTTAAGATAGCAAAGAAATTCCCAGAAACAAAGACTAATTTACAACTTTTTTTTGTTGGAAAACACAACTGCAATTCACACACTGCAGACACACCATCAGAATGGTTTACTAGGTAAGCTGTTCTGGAAAATAAAAACAGTAGTTGACACAGGATCTGAAGTTATCAGTACAGCCCTAATTTCCAATGTCTAAACTCTTATCTTTTTTAACTGTAAATGAAAATTCTGAACACCCTTAATAATATCTAATACTTCTACAACACTTTTCACCATTAAGCCTAAAAATGCCTTACAAAGGTTGGAGACATTATCTTCATTTAAAGAAAAGGGAAGCAAGCATGGAGAGCCAATTTTCCCAGACCCACCAAGTAGACTGGGAGCAGATACAGAGCTATGATCCGTCCTCCTGTGTGTTCTAGTCCTGAGGAAATTAGCATTCCCTCTAATTGCATTTTTATTTCCTTTTAGAGAGCACATAGGAATATCTGGAAATTTAGTAGCAATTTTTAAAAGTGCTTTTGGGGAAAAGGAAGATTTTAGTCACTCATTATGTGACTAAATTAATGCACATAGAAAAACACTCTTATGAATATAAAACATGGCATACATCCACATTCTGGGCTATTTAATATTTTCTCTGAAACTCTGAATCAAATCAAATCCCTCAACTCAATATTGTTTATAATTTATTTCAACTTCAATTGATGAGACAACACAGAGGTTTCTTCAGTTTACAAGTGACTGTGCTGATGCCACCTTCAACATCACTTTTGTAGTCCTCTGCCACATACAGCTCCTGATACTTTCTGAATATCAGTATCTATCCATCACAGCTCTGGAGGGACAGGTGAATCAGTTCCACAGTGACATATATTCAAGACATATATTTAACACAACAATAATTTCAAAGTTTTTCCTTACCACTTTAATTCTGTATCAACCTTAATTCAGGAACTTAACAACATCTATTGATTCTCTGGTTACAGAGTCACTTTCCATACATTCATATATGCAGGTATTATTATATATATATCGAGCTACAAATCAATTCACAAACATTTCTAGGCTTAGAACAAAATTCCCCTGCAAATTAGAAAGAACTTTGGGCACCTTGACAAGGCAATGCTGAAGCAGGAGAATACTCATCACACGAATTAAAATTGCCAGCATCTAATTGACCCTTCCATTTCCCTTTGAGTCACAGAAATGGGAAGCACATGCTCCCTGAAACATTCCCAGCTTGAGTACTGGCACATTCCTGACACGAGAAACAGCTAACCCATGCATTAATGTCTGGGGTAATAGCAGATATTTAACACCTCACATCAGAAGAAAACAGAAAAACATTTTACCAGATGGGAGAGCTGGGGTAGGTAGAGGAGGTATAATTATACTCACTGGAATATGGCCAGAACACTTGATCAAATACACCCAACAGACTCATTAAAGCCTTAAACAATTGTGGGTACTTTAGTTTTCAGTCTTAGGTAAAAGACAGTGCCTGATCCGTGTGTGTATTAACCCACTGATGGGGTCGCTGTGGCTTGCAGGGGAGTTTTAAGTGTGTTTTATAGGTATTAGCACACACTTACCAATATTTGAAGCCAGAGCATCAGTAGAATCTACTTAACACACATTTGCATAAATATACATCCATTTGCATCAGATTACACAAATGCATGGTCATTTTCCCAGCCCATTTGGTGCTCAGGCCTCACACCTCATCTCTCCGCAGGGCTGCTCTTCCCTCCCCAGGGCTGCTCTTCCCTCCCCGGCAGCCATGCGGGAACGGCGCTTGGAGGAGAGGCGAGCAGCCCTGTGAGGGGAGCAGCCCCTCAGAGAGGGGGAGAGGGTCCCACAACAGTGAGGGCAGTGGCTCCTCGGAGATGGCGAGAGGGTCCCGGCACTCTGAGGAGAGCAGAGCCCTGAGGGGAACAGCCCCCTAAAGAGGTCAATCCTGAGGCTATGAGGGGAAACACCCTTGAGGGCGGAGAGTCCTGAGGCTGCAAGTGCAGTAGTTTCTCAGAGCAGGAGCTCTGAGGTGAGCAGGTCTTGAACCTGTGAAGAGCAGCTGCCCAGGAACCATCTGAAGAGAAGATGGAGGTACCTGTGATAGAAGGGAAGCTGGTCAGGCTTGTCTGAGTTTTGCAGTGCTGGGAGGAAGCAGGGACAGAGAAGGGCAGGTAGCACAGCCAGGGTGGGCTTATGAAGGGCAGGGAGCATAACCAGGGGTGGGCTTTGGAAGGGCAGCCCCGTGTCCTCAGGTTGGTTTAATGTGTGGAAAGGGAGTAGGGCCATGCCTCAGACATGTCGGTCAAATGCCTTTGAAATTGGAGGGTCAGGAGTCTGGCTGAGGGAAGAAATGACCACCCACCCCTCCTGAGGGCTAGCTGGTCCTCCCTTGGAAATGCGACACTAAGAGTGTCTGCTGAGGTTCCGCTACAGACAAGCCAGTTGCTCTGTGAATCCTGCCCTGTCTGAGGGTGTTCCTGTAGTCCCGGGGGCCAAAGTCATGCTCTGTTCTGTACTGCTGGAGGGTTTGGTCTAACTCTTGCTTGGTGGGGCAGGTGGGAGGTCAAGAGAGGTCCTGTCATGCACCCAGAGCTCAGGGCCAGTACCAGTTTGTGAGCAGTGTTCCTGTTCAAAATGCAGGGGCAGTGAGAAATCCCAGCACTATGCACCAAAGAAAGCTGTTCTGGAGGCTGGCAGATGGGAAATGTCATGACAGGGAGGAAAATGAATGAGGTAGGCTGTGGTCAGCAGGACGCTGATCATTCTGAGCAAAATGATCTTTAGGGTTACAGTGGTATCCCTAGGGAGGCTGCACTGAGACATTAAAGTAGTTCCGGGTTTGTTCCAGTGTGATTAAGATCTAAATCTCTTAAAAACAATGGTTTTGCGGTTAAGGCGTCAGACAGTGGCTCAGTGACTGTGGCCTCAATCCATTCTCCCTGATTGGCACTTTAGACAAACTGGAGCAAGTCTGCTAATTTATCCATCTCACATGCACATCTGCAAAATTTTTACTATGTCAGTTAAATCAGGAATGTTTCTTCCTCTCTAAATGTACAGCACCCAGTGCAGTGACGATCAGCCATTCTCAGTGTGCTTCCAAGGGGGCTAAATTTCCTGAGGAGAGTAGGTCACCTGGTCAAACAAGGCTTTATAAATGATGATTTTATTTAACTGTAAATGTTTATTATATAGGAGACAAAGGTGAGAAAATGGAAAAAAAAAATAAAAATTCTTAAAATTGAAAGATTCCCAAAACCTTGTACTAGGAGGCAACAGATATTTAAATGGCACTGTTGAGTAATATTAAAAATAGTTTCAGTACTCATGGCTTGTAGAAGTCTCTCACGACCCTGTAAATGATTTCTCTCTGTACTGATTTTGTCCTTTTCCCATTCACTGAGCAATGATTATTTCCCATGCTTTTAAATGGAGCTGAAATTAGCTTGGTTATTTTTGTTTAACAACAACAACCTCAATGCATGTTGTGCTTTTTATCCTGCTAAAAGAGCTTTGTTTGTTCCCTGGCACTGGAGATGATGTCAGCAAAGCTCCTGGAAGAGCAACTGCTGTTAGCTAATTGCTGTCTGCTTCACAACCAGCAAAGGCAGGAATGAAACCAAGGTACCTTTGTGCTTACATTCAGTGATGTAACTTCATCACAATGCAGTTCCATGAAGTAGGCATGAAGTACTTAATATATAATGCTGATGTATTAACTTATTCTTCTGCTCAGTGACAATTAGAGTAATATGTAGACAATTCCTGCTTTTTGTGTTCAGAGGAGCAACTTTTGGGTAAAATACAGGAGGTGGGAATATCTGAAAGGATAAGCCTATTTACACAATCTGGCAGGGGTTTGCACTTGGGGTTGATGTTTTTCACTTCACATAACAGCAAGAAACTATTTTTGTTTTGTTGGGAGGATCATTCATCCATCTAGGACATTATCAATCTAATACATGCATCCTGTTTCTACTAAAATCAGTGAGACAGGCCCTGAGAAATGAGGGCAGAAGATAAATGTTGTGAAGATAGAAGAAAATGTCTTCTTTAATTCCTGCTGGCAGCAGTTCATTGTGTCGTGCAGAGTGCTAAGGTCTAATTGCATAGAGATGGGCAGCCCTCATACAGGAGTTTATCTCTTTTGGCAGACAAGTAACTGGGAGAATGGTGACTCCTCCACCCTGCACTCCTATGAGCCAAAGGGTTAATTTTTATTCCTGCTGTGGTTTCTCAGACTCTCTCCTTTGATGGAATCCGCATTCAGATTCTCCAGCAGTGAAGAAGAGGGCAGGTTTTTCCCTTCCAGGCTTTCATTATGTTGCAGTTTTCATGATTTTCCAGGGCTGCTGGGTTCATGAAAATTAATGCAATTCTGCCAGACTGTTTCCTTCGCTTCTGATGTGCCCTGATGCATTATGAAACCATTCAAGGGACTGAAATTTCCCTTCCACTGAGTTCAAAGCAACAGCATTTGATTCGTGCTGTTTCCGGAGACTTCCGTATGACTCTGGTATTCTTCTGCGTAGCCCAACAGAATGAATTGGAGGAGTCTTCTGTGCCTGGGACCTTTCCCTCCAAAACTTATTCCCATTTGATGGCATCAGCTCACTTTGCTGGGAAGTGTTACACGTACTCAACAGGCAGATTTTGTAGGATTTCAAAAACATATGTTGTCCTTTCTCTTCCTGGGTAAGGAGATGGAAGCAGACAACGGACTGGGAATGTTTAGCAGATTGGAGTTTTCAAAGGCAACCAGAGACTGAAGCAATTGGTGCATTGATAACAGAATAGTTTCTTCTCTGATGTATACTGTTAAGTCCTCCAGTGATGGCATCTTAGCTGATGGTAAGCTCAATTTTAGCTGGGGGAATTTCCACTGAAGGCATGGGTTTACTCTAGTGCTTTATTGATTGCTATAAAGTAGTCCTGTATTTCAGAGAAAATCTTCTGTCAGACACCTACAGTTTGGATTTCTTGATTATGTCATGCCTGTGTCTCATGGCAGAAAAAGTAAACCTTGAAGAAGAGAAAAGTTGATTTTGAATGTAAAGGAACATGAAAAATCAGGAGTGAGCTTGATCACATTTACTAGAAATGAATAGGATTTCACTAGGAGCTGTCAGGTAAACCCATGTGTAGAGATGTTCATCCTGAATATGAGGGTGACTGGGAGCTGTGAGCTATTTACAAAATGAGCCTATGTATTGACAGGCCAGGATAACTAATCCTGAAAGGCCAAATGAGCATGATGATAAGTTTTTATTTTTATAATTTCAATGTATGCTTTCAATACACAGGCTCCATCCAGAATCTGTTCCCTGCCTTTTGATGGTGGTGTCTAGGTGTTCAACCAGATGGCAGTAAAAATGGGGGCGCAATGCAGGCTTTTCACAGGGGCTCCTGTCCTTAATAAATAGAGATGTTGCACAGGATAAAGCCACACTATGCTTCTGTCTGCATTGCTCTTGCTAGGTATGCTCTCTAAATTTGAACAAGCTGAAGGATGCCAGTATGTGCTGCAATCACATTCCTGATTGCACTGTAGTCATACCTGCAGAGAGGAATGGGCTCAGGAGTGTCCTGACTCCATCACTCACATTGCAACAGGTGGAGAAAGGGCTCTTCCAAGGAGTTCTCCCCTGCCTTGCTCTTCTGCATTACTGGATTTCTATCTAGTGGTTCAGTAACCTGCAAAGATGGCCAAGGGGCAACTTACCTCCCTTCCCCTCCTCTGTTCTCTCCTAATCAATTTGCTGAAAGAACAGATTAAAATTCCAGTGAGTGTCTCCTTATAAATTCATAAAAATTAAAGTGGATAAGGGACTTCTTCCAGCACCCTCTTCATTCTTAGTGGTTTCCTCAACAGCCCCAAAACACTCCTGTGACTTTTCAGGTATGTAAATGAGCCAATTCCTGTCTCTCCAGGTATTTCCAAGTAGAAGTCAGGCAAGCACCACCTATTCCAGTGATTATATGCCTGTTCTCTGCTGTGATCCCCTGCTCATCTGCTAGGACACCTCCTACTGTTTAGCAGTGTGTGAATAGCAGGGTGCTTATGACATGCTGACATCTCCTTACATCTTGCAGCTGAAAACCCTGGTTCTACAGAGAAAATTGCTGTAATTTCAGGTATAAATGCATGGAAATTCTTGGTATCAGTACTGTACTGTCTTTATAATGGTGCCTGATGCTTTTTTTGGAGGAGTGGCATGAAACTGTGTGAGTAGGAAGTTGGAAGGGTTATTTGGTGGTTAAGTAAGTGGTCATTGGGTAAACTGTAGCTAAAGCATCTCAGATATGCATTTGTGCTGCATGTACAAATAAAAATATCCCAGTGCACGTGGCAGGAAATGAACAGCTGGATAAAACTGCAGTTGTAATGGTTGGCCTCAGCTTTTCTCTGTCCTGGGACATGTGGCAGTGTCACTGTGGGCTGCTGTGACAATGAGCTGCACCTTTATCAGCTGCTCTGATGAATCTCCCAGAGGACATCGAGGGCTGAGCACCAGCAACCTGCAGCCACCTGTAGGCCTGACCCAGCAATGTATCACTGACATCCTCGTATGTGAGCACAATATCTTGATGGCAAAGTCTGAACTTGAATGAAAAAGCCCATTAGCAGCATTCCTTCCTTTCTTCTTCCCTCCCTTCCTCCCTC